>JAGDQP010008748.1:27076-61798 GCA_022664845.1 Lepisma saccharinum | reverse complement strand
AAATGAATGGATTCGCGCACAAACAAAGGTAGAGAATGTAATTAAGACTGCGAAGAAGATGAAGTGGAGATGGGCCGGTCACATAGCTAGACGAACAGATGGAAGGTGGACGACAAATGTACTAGAGTGGATTCCCAGAGAAAAGAAACGACCGAGACGACGTCGAAATGTAAGATGGGTAGATGAAATCAAGCGTTTTTCAGGAGCTACATGGATGAGGATATCAGCAGACCGAGATATGTGGAAAGAAAAGGTGGAGGCCTTCATCCAGCAGTGGATAGAAAACGGCTGAATATGATTATATATATATAGTTTCTGCATACTTTGAAATAAAGCAAGTGGAAATTCAATGTGTTCATTATGTGACAAAAACCTGATACTAATTTTCTCAGTCCTCCTGCAAACATCGTCAGAGGATCCTTTTTATTTAATACGGTAAGCTTTCCTGCCATTGGTACTATCCAATCCGGTTTTCTTGCACTCCCAAGAATTTGAAAAAAATTAAGGTCAAAACTAATTTGGTAAAGCTGATATTGTACCCGACACCTTACTGGTATCGTTTCTTTAATGACTTCTGCACATGAAACACGTCATCTTTGTCACTGGTCGTGGTTAAGGCGGGCAAGAAGGCTTTGTAAAGTTACAAAGTAATATATCAAATCTACGCAGATTAGCTAAATCTTTCATTTTCCTCTAGTTATTTATTGTTATGATTCTTCAACAACTAAAAGGATGTTTAGGAACCTCCTAGGATGCATCATTATGTAAAGTATTCAAAAAAGTTATTGCTACTATAGGGTGCCAATGACTGGTATGACATTTATCCATAGAGCTCATTTATTTGGATGGGAGCCATTAACTAGCAGTTTTTAATATAGAATTTTCAGATTTCTAACGTGGACGTCCTTCAAGACATGAAAATACGATGGCTAGTAGTTGCCACTGATGTCGACTACTGGTTTCACAAGTAAACCTTACGTTTGTATGAATCGAATTGCTGCCCGAGACCCATGTGATAGAGTAGTACTAAGTGTACTCAATATGTCAGGGAAGTTTTAGGTGCAAAGCTCAAAGGGTTTAGGAGATACAGCCACTAGAAAGTCACATGGAGGTACATGATATATAGTCGTAACGTAATACATACTCCAAAACATATGAGAGAAATCTTATACCTATTATTTCCTCTAAACTAGATTATCTTCGTGTTTCCAGCAGATTTAAGTGATCAAACACAAGAGAAAGTTGTTTGTTTTGCAAAGCCGAAGTGATTTTGGTGTTGTTACCAATTACGACAATCAGTATGCAGTTCAGAAAAGAGTGTGAACGACAAATGTTTCAAGTGCGACTCGATTGTGTTTGTCAGGTGTGCTCACTGTGAGTAGAGTATTTGTGCGAGGCACGCACTCTTTTCTGAACTGCATATTGATTGTCGTAATTGGTAACTTTTCTATGCAATACCAAAATCACTTCGGCTTTGCAAAACAAACAACTTTCTCCTGTGTTTGATCATTTAGATCTGCTGGAAACACGAACATAATCTAGTTTAGAGGAAATAATAGGTATAAGACTTCTCTGTTATGTTTTGGACTATGTATTACGACTATAACATGTACTCCATGTAACTTTCTAGTGGCTGTATCTCCTAAACCCTTTGAGCTTTGCACCTAAAACTTCCCTGACATATTGAGTACACTTAGTACTACTCTATCACATGTGTCTCGTTCAGCAACTCGATTCACCCAAACGTAAGGTTTGCTTGTCAGCAGTGCCAGTTTCTGGTACACTTCTTCAGATCGGTATTGTCTTCTGATTTCTAGTACTATTAGATCTACATAGTTTACAACTTAAGTCTAGGACCAGACTTCCTTGAGCTGATGTTACATCTGAAATGATGTACCTACTCAAAAACGTGTAGTGAACGGAATTTCCAATAACTGGATATGAAGGAGACAAATACTAGTTTGCGTGCCAACTATTGGTCAAAACACTACATGTTCTGCATTTTTAGGTAGATTTCGAAGAAAAATATACCTATTGAGATCGATACGATATGAAAGTACACTGCAAAAAATAGCTGTGTTAATTCAACACAATGCGGTGTCCCAGCATGACTACCACTTTTGTGTGTTAAATCAACACAACACACGGTGTTGATTTCGCTCCTGTGGAAAAAAAAGAGTTATGGCTGTAGTGAGATTTGAACATGGGTTGCTCAGTTAGAAGTCGAACGTCTAACCGACTTGGCTAAATCGACAGACGAAAACATACTACATGCAAACGATATTTACTGAACATAATTTGAATCAAACGACTACATTATAGGTTTAAACAGTTTATGGGATCAAATATATGTTGCTGAACCCCCAAAATAAACTAAGTTACTTGCACCACTCATCCCATGGTTTAATCACTTCCTATTTGTCAACTGAGAACCAGAATTCCCATTCATTGAGAATATTCCATTTCTATGAAAGGAAGCAAGATGCCGACAGCCAAACACATGAGCAGCATTACTGCTTTTTTATCGTAACAACATGTTACGTGCTTTGCTTGCTTTCATAGAAATGGAACATATTCTCAACAAATGGGGATTGTGATCCCTAATGACCAATGGAAAAGAGATTAAATCATGGCATAAGTTGTGAGAGTAACTTTCTTTGTGTACGGGGTTCAGCAACATTTTTTTGTCCTCTATATTGTTTCAATCTAGTGCTCTTTCCGTCTGACGATTTAACGAAGTTGGTAAGACGCTCAACTTCCAACTGAACAACCAATGTTCAAATCTAGTTACAACCGTATTTTTTTTCTCTCAGTACCGAAATCAACACCGTGTGTTGTGTGGATCCTTGGATCCAAAATGGCGGAAGTAAGAAATCTATTTTCCATATCGTTTGAGCTAGAGATACGAAATTTGACATAAAGGTGTATTGTCACCAGTAGTTTAAGAAGATATTACGAAATGTTGAAAAAGTACCCAACTTGGATTCAAAAATGCCGCTGAACCCATTGTTGTATAGAATACACAGCCTAAACGGCTGCAGCTAGAAATATCAAATTTGGTAACACTATACATTATCATTTGTATGTTACTAAAATATTACATGATGTATTCAAAGACGCCATCTTGGATCCAAAATGGCGGACCTAAAAACATTTTCCACACCGTTTGAGCTAGAGATACGAAATTTGGCATAAAGGTCCTTTATGACGAGTACTTTAGGGAAATATTACAACATTTGGGAAAAGTCGCCATCTTGGATCCAAAATGACCGCCCAAAATTCCATTTTGCACACCGTTTGAGCTGGATAAATGAAATTTTACTTGAAGTTGTACTATCACAAGTAGGTCACGACAAAATAAGAAAACTTTCAAAAAGTCGTAAACTTGGATCCAAAATGGCCGCCCCAAAAGCCCAATTTCCAAATCATTGAAGGTAGAGAAACGAAATTTTCTTTGAAGGCGTATGACCAAGAGTAGTTTACAATAAATGGGCAAACCTTCCTTTTGGGGGCGCAGCCCCCCGTGGTAGGGTACAGATGGATACTATGGTGGTGTAGTGCTGCAGTGAGATTTTGGGAAGATAAAGGAGTCGCATCCTCTCAAAAGCACTGAAGTTGGGGGGCGAACCCCCTACGGGGGTCTGGGGGCAGCGCTCCAAGCGAAACAAAGCGAGTATATATATATGTATCGTTGAACAGCTCTTGATGAATAATGTACAAAACAATAAATAGTTTCTCGATAGCTCTGATATAAGACGATATTTGAATTTTTGAAAATAAATGAAAACTTCGAGATCTACCTCAGCCTGTAGGCCTACCGAAAGGAATTTATATTGTTTCACTTGAGAATTCATTCCAGAAAATATTTAAGTTTAAAGTTAACAACAAACAAGGAAATAATGACGAAATAGATCTGCACTTCAAGTTTCAAAAGGAGGTCTAAAAGTATCAATAACTGGTACGTTTATTCTATTATCATCCCTTGACAAAGATGTTAGTAGGGTGGGAGTGGGGCAATTATACAATCGCCGAGTATTTTTTTTATATTAACGTCAGAGTTACGTTATGAAAGTCTTAAAAGACTTATAACACCTATACAAGAAGTAGTATTTTATATGAAAGGCTCGGGGCCAAAGGCGAATAGCCCACACAGTTAATAAAAATATTATTGTTTTCTCGCAGTCATGTTATATCTGTCTGCCGTGTGATGTTATCTGAATGTTCAAGGGTTTCTCTGACAACAAATAGTAATAACAACCGATACGTACATAACTCAACCTTAAACTTAACGTTTTGCGGCACATTTAACAATTCACGATGTTTCAACAGGTGTATTAGATTGAAAATCACTGCTTTACATCCTTCATGAAGCTGCATTACGATCTTTCTATACCGTCGGCATTTTCAAATGTTGATCTACATTTTCTTGCCTTGTTTCCGCGCGCAATTATTACACTTTTTGCCATTGTTTACTTATCGAAAGTTCAGGTGCGAAAAACATCAAAGATGGAATATTTTGAAGGGTCCCTTGATTAAGAGAGTCATTATTTTATAATACTGATTTAATATTTTAATAAATTTACGACAATCTATTGAACATAACTGAGCCGTGCTCGGCTAGCCTTAAAATAGAAGGTTTGTTCGTTAAATGAGCCATCTTCCGGGTTCGTGATGGCCATTTGTTTGGTTGCGTGTTTCTTGCGTCCCATGTTACTGGCGTACAACAAAAATGTCTTTGCGCTTCTAGCGCATAAGCAGGGATGTCCAAAAGGAGAATATAATATATTTCATCCAGAAGCGAAGCAAAAGTTGAGGGGACATCATGTCAAGAGAAACTCGGGATTGAATATGTATAAACTAAGCAACAACCACTTGCAGATCAAGACATAAAAAAACTACGACGTGTCAGAAAATAGTGGCATATTCTCATACAGCATCTTGCTTTAAAGAAAATGTATTAACATAATTATAAGCAAAAAGCCTGTTACCTTCTGACACATCACTCAAAGTTATTTTAAATTTCGTAGCTCTAAATGCAATATATCAATTGGGATAAGTTTGAATGTTGTTTTCTCTCCAGATAATTTAATTTTCTCCAGTTACCTTCACTTCCTTTCTACCACAGTAGGCTAGTAAATGTTTATAATAATAATAAATCACAGTCATATTCAATCCACTAGTGGATGGGGCCTCTTCCCGAAGCAAGGAGTTGGTCTACTGCTCCCACGCTGACCAGACGGGTTGGGAGAGGAGAGCCGAAGCTCTCACTGTGATCGCCACTGTCTTTTATTCACAGCAGCTTCCCAATTGTCCTTACGATGCTGGGTCAACACCGAAATTTTTAATCCCCCACCAGGAATCGAACCCGGGACCGCTCGCACTGAAGTCAAGCACGCTACCGACTAGGCTACGCAGGAGCTCAGTAAATATTTATTAGGACTTTAATAGGAGAAAACTGGTAATCAAATATTGTAAAAATGGAAGTTTAAATTTTTACATCGATGGCGCATTTCGGAACGCCACTGGAGAGATTGTTCTGTTGCTGCCGGATTTTCCGCAGTTTTTGCTGACGGATGCCTTTATGGTATTTAGTTAAAGAGGTTAATAGTTATCTTTCCCTTCCCTGTCCCCAGAAGAGGGTTCAAGCCCCGTTGTTCACCATCCTGACTGAGATTTTACAGGGTTTCCCCTCAATTTCACCAGACAAATATTGAGATTGTACCTTAATATCCTGGCGGATACCTTCCTCATCCTCTAACTTATCCTATTCCGGCCTGTGCCAAAGATGCCATAAATAAATTCAAATTCAAAAAGCTTCTAAAACGTTACTATTTTGCCTCAAAAATGGTTTGTTCCTTTCAAAAATATCGTTTGATTAATTACTGTAGGCATTGGAATATCTGAAAGTATGCAAAATACTCAAGAGATTAAAAAAGGATATAAATATTTCAATGTCTCAAGCATAATATTTCAATATTTTTGAGAAACTATATTGATTATTTTTTTAATTTCAGAGTATTCCAAGCTGCACTGATAACTTCATGAATATGAAAACATATCTAAAATAATTTTCAGATTCAATTAACTTATTCAGATGGATCACTTTTAAACTACAACCTAAGAATATTAGTGAAAACTATGAGACGAAACAACATTGTATTTTCTAGATCTACTTGATTGAAAACAAAGTAAGTACCTAGTATTATACAGAACACAAACGATAAAGACCTTCATTTAAAGAACCTAGAAAACATGCCTTCTTGTTGATCATTCCTTGAACAATGCGCAAGACAAAATTCTTTTGTATGCCAGGATCACGAAAATGGCCTGTACGCCAGGAACATAACACTGTTTGTTTGTACTTACAAATAATTGCTTTCTTTTGCATCTTCAACATATTTATTCGCTGAAATGGATTAGCTTAAAAGGGTTAGATTGTTTTCTTCTTTCTTTTCGCATTTTTAACATTCACAATTGACGAAAATAACTTAGTTTAGAAAGTCAGGTCAGGTACTTTTTTATTATACGGGTACGCGATGCAAAATGACGATTAAGGGCTGATTTTCATGAAAGCTTGCGTTGCTTGCGATTTGGGTGAATATCCAATTGAAACACGTGTTACACTTACAATAAAACACGCAGTAAAACATGTATTTCAATTGGCTACTCACCCAAATCGCAAACAAAGCAAGCAACGCAAGCTTTCATGAAAATCAGCCCTAACAGAAAGTAATGATCTTTCTTTGTGGTAACTTACTTCCTGTGCTGACGTCATTTCTGTAATACTTTACGATGGGGAACAGCTCGTATAAGCAAGGATAAGAACTCCTCCTTCAGTACCTGTAGAAGAAAGATTCCATTAAAGTTACTATACAAATGAAGGAAAGTCAACAAATCACCTATAGATTAACAGTTCTTCTTAGGTGACTATCACCTTTTCTTCTGCACTCAATGATATCAGTATAAACAAGTCTTATATTTTGCATCCCAAAAAATACTTGAAGAGTACTTTATTCTTAAATAAACAATAAGTGTATGAATTTAAATTTTAACTTTATTTATGGTTTTAGGCATATAAAGCTCAAGTTGGGATGTGGGAAGAGGTATGCGACAGCATTTACCCACTCAGGGTGTTCGACCGGTTGTATAGAACCCAGGACTTCCCCAATGCGAGGCTAACGCTCTATCAACTGAGCAACGGCTGCTTTACTAGTAATACGAAAAAACACGCTAGCAAAATATATACGCGTAAATACGGTATAGATCGCATTCACATTATTAGCGTGTGTGTTTCAGCGAGTTCTCTAACATGCTATTATGTAACACACCAATAATTTACATTGATTCTTGAAGAATAACGTTGCCGGAAAAGACCACTTACTCAACAATAGCTAGAACATGAAATGATAAATAATATTTATCCAATGAGGGGAAATAACTGTAGAAAATAATCAATGAATTGAATGTAAAAAAGAATTTCCTAAAAATAAATAAAGCACTACAACATTTAAGCATTCTATTTCCACAAACATTTAGTCTTTGTATTGTGTTTATTTGCTTAGATAAGATCGATGAGATTAGATCTGTGATAAGCAACCTTTTCCTTCTCGTGGCACGCCATAAGTTATTCATTACCCAACACGGCATACGAGGACTTTCAGTTTGGGGTGGTGTAAAGCCAAACTTGAGAGCTGTAAGTAAAGTTTTCCAGCGTCTCTATCGATTCTTAACGATATAATAGTTTTAAAATTGGAGGTGTGTGCTTAAGAATTTTTGGGAGCTGACAGCTCCCATTGGGGGGAGTAGCAGACTCCCTGCACTGGTATACATAATTTACTATAATTAGCTACAATTAGGGTTGCCAGTGAAGTGGTCTTTCACCGGCAGGCCGCAAATTTTACAACCATTCTGATTTAAAGCCCGTTGCCGATAGAAATCTTAGCGGCCTTACACATGACCTGTATTTTATTCAGGACTAGCTGATTACTCGAGGTTGCCCGGTTATTTATTTATCCCAATTTTCTATTAGACAGGAAGGTTATACAGCCTTATATTCGTTTCTAAATATACCAGAAGGTTCTACAGAGTTCCATTCGACTACATTGTCATCGGTACTGTCACCAATCAGTTTAACGATCCCGAAAACTATGGATTCGACACTATTCAGCCAGCCAAATGCCGACCAAGACGGCAAATGTTCGGGGATTGTGGTTGGACCACAGGCGGGATTAGGCGGGTCCCAGACTATTAGTTCGGAAATAGTTGGAGGAAGGTCGGCGTTCAGCCATTTGTGGGGTTTGGTCGTCGTGCCATTTCCTGGTTGCCGTCACACAGTGCGGCGATTCCAAAGAAGCTGGCCAGAAATAAAAAAAAGTAACTAGTTAGGGATCATTTTTCATGTTGGGTTGGTTACAGTAGATCTGTAATGGTCAGAAATTACTTATGAAAGTGCTTATTTACTTTTTACCTGTTCTAGAATAGGAATCACAAAGCTATCTTTGTTCGATTAGCCTCGATTGTGTTACTGAGGTAGTAAACGACGCACGTGTTGAAAGTTGTATAAACACTTTAGATTGAAGCAGATCATAATCAAATAAAATGGAATCAATGTCTGAATGTACGTAGAATAGAAAAAAAAAACGAAATAATAATTTATCAAATATAAATTATTAGTGAAACAATAATTGTTATTGATTTTTATTAATTGAAATCTTTGCAATACGATAAATTATTATGAAAAAGTTATGTTGTTCCGCTGTCACACTTATTTTAAGTTATAGTCAAATGTATTTTCTTCAATATAAAAAATAATCCTGCCCGAAGTTGCTCCCGTGCTTTTTTATTCAATTTTTTGATAACCACGTACTAAATAGATAGCCCCATGGTTACTGATTTACTGACTCACTCATCAAAATTCCTAGGCCAAACTACTGGAGCTGGAAACACCAAATTTAATATGAGGGTACATCATTACTACTAGGTAAAGGGAAAAATCTCAAACTTTGAAAAAGTCGCCATTTTGGATCCAAAATGGCCGCCCAAAAACTATTTTTGTATCCGCTGGGGCTACTAAAGCGAAATTGGGTATAACGGTACATCATTACTACTAGGTTAAGAAAATATTACAAAATGTATCCAAAGACGCCAGCCACCTTGGATCCAAAATGGTGGACCCCCCCCAAAAAAAACAATTTTCCACACCGTTTGAGCTAGATATACGAAATTTGGCATAAAGGTGTATCATCACGAGTAGTTTAGGAAAATATTACATTTTGGAAGTCACCTTCTTTAATCCAGTTTATTCGACATCAGAAGACACTGATGCACCTATAAATTTGTCGTTTGACGATGAAGTCGACTTTTTTGCAATTACATTTTTAATACAATAAGTTGATTTATGGTTATAATTAATAAATACTAATTTTTCCAAAATTAATTTTATCATAATTCCATTATTATGTAACAAAGCATTTGAAAAATATATTTATTAATTATTACTCAATTTACATCGAATCAGGAATCATTTATAAAAAACCCAGCAACAACGTAATATTTAATTTTAAAAAATATCATTTAAGTATATGCTAAAATGTTAAAATGTTGTTAAGGGGGTTAAATTTTGCAACTCTGACTTCAGATTCGTAATTAGCGACCAAAAGAAAAATAAATATGAAAATGATATGCATCTTGATATAATATGATATACGTACAGGCTGTTTCACGAATAGAGGTTGTCAATAGGGGATAAAAGGGGTTACATTTTGCAACTCTAACTTCAAATTCGTAAGCACTGACCAATAAAAAAAATGAGTACAGTTTTTGATATCATTTACTTGAGGTTTTTACTTTTGGGCAGCTTTTTTTGGAATCGGCAGCACTGTACGTCAGTCCCTGACTTGCCTGCCTAGGGGTGAAAGTTGACCAACCACTTGCTGATGGTAAGAAAAGAATGAGGCCCCATCCTTTTGCCGACGAATGTAGTGTTCATTTTGTATAACCGAAATATCAGCATTCAATTGCTAAAATTTATGCAGGCACCTGTAGAGTATAGGAAAGAGAATATAGTCGTTGCATGCAAGCTCAGCTGCTGGGAGCTGGCCTTTTCTGCATACATTTTATATTTTTTTAATTCTCAATTATGAAAAGAAATGTCAAGATGGTGCAACGAAGAAAGTGGGAGGAAACGGGAACGCTTCCGAGAAAACCCACACACAACACGGTGTTTTCCCGCCACAAACAACACATGTCATTAGCAGGGATCGAACCGACGACCCCTTGTAACAGAGGTGAGCGCTCAACCAACTGTCACCGCGGTCCACGGTGGTACCAAAGTCAAATCTAGGTGTACACAATTATGTATGTTGAAAGATTGCTTCAGGAAGTGGTAGTAATGTTATTAGAAGCAAATATACTGCAAAAGGGTCAATGATAACGTTGTAGATATCTAGGGGTAGGATGGAAGTAAATGTTACAAAACATTACTATCTATGAGGAATGTATTCATCTGTTATTTGAAGAATAGACTATTCATCGCCATCGTCACTAACAATATCATTACTACAGCAACACCATCATCATCATATGTGTTATCTGTACTGTTATGAATGATATTAGGATTTTCTAAAAGATTTAAAATGTCCTTTGAGTACGAACTCTTCTTTCTTGCGGGACTTTTCTATGAGAGCAAGTTACGGGTTCTGATGAAGTGAGAACTAAATGTATTGTATCTTCCAAGTTTTGTTCACGTGACAATTTCCTCGCATGGTGTTCTCTAAAGCTTCGGAGATCTTTGTTCCATGTCTTCTTTTCCGAGAACTGCAAATAGGCAATATTGCAAACTTAATGATGATCGATACATGCATCAATATCGTGTGAACTGTTACGGATTTATAATACCAACTGTAGGGGCTTATGTACCATGCTGCTGTTTCAGAAGTGTAGACTTCAATTGCTTCTACATTCATTACAAAATCACTAGCAATTTTATGTAATATCAAAGCGAATGGTTCTATCAAACCCCGCGTTAAACCTGCAATTACTGCAATTGTCTGCGGATTATTAAAACAAAATGTACAACTGAATTCCCATTATTAGTAGTTCCGTTTCCGGATTTAAGAATGTGAACCAATAATCCTAGATCTTAGATCAGCTTCTCGTGAATATGTCTCTTTCGTTGCGTTAGATAGTCTCTGTCTTAAGCTGGCACCTTCCAACATTTTATATCTAATCCCTATGCAATGTGCACCAAACATTCTAGTGAACTGATCCAAGCACGAAATGGTGAAATACCAATTTTTCATTGATGTTCCTTTTTTTTATCAGCTCTATCCCATTCATTTGCGTTGGCTTTACACCACATAATATATGTAACAAACAGATGCTGCAGAAGTCTCAGTTAACGCGTTGCAAAATTTTCTGTCAATATTGTCTCCATCTTTGTTAGTTGCAAACAACCGTATGGGCACCATGTATACTGCAAATATATAGGGATCGTCATTGGTGTCAAGCATGTCCTGCTTTCCGGCCCATTTTGCTTGCGACTACTATGCTCAGAAGAGCCATCCTGACCCCATTTAAATATAAGTGTTAGCCGTGAATCGTTTAATTACATCATATTGAGCAGAAACCAGTCTCCTAACCGTGTGGTCGCTAACTTGATCTCAGCACATTTCTCAGACACAATTACATCTGCCGGGAAATATATATTTTGCTTTTTTTTTTTGTCATTTTGTTTTCTTTGAAAGTTCAAACAATGCCATGCCCGTTTATTGCTAATTCTTTGAGGCAGTTCATTTGCTTTTCGCTTGTATGCCTCTTTTTTTATTTTCATGGCTCGTGGTGAACGTAAGACTATTATTTCTGCCATCATCATTGCTGTAACTCGTTTTCCTTGAGATTATAAACAATTTACAGCTGTTAAAGGTAGTTTCTCTGGGATATGTATGTTCTGCAACAATGGGTCCCACTTACCTCCTTTTCGTTATATTGCTACTCTCAACTAAAGTTTTTTTTTCGGTCGTTCCTTTGTCACACACCTTCAGGTTCCTCAGTAGCCGATAGTTTTGGTCCATCTGGTGAAGGATCCTCTAGTTTGAAATCTTCGTTAAGCCATGATTGTTTTTTTTCTTTGTTATAAATCAGTTTCTTACAACGATAAGCTTCACGTAAGCATAAAAGTTGTTATATCGTTTCTTTTAATACAAAGTACAAAATCCACTATAATTGTCTACATTTAGTTTTCACTATACATATTTAAATGTTTGTTTTTATAGTCAATGTTCGCTTTACTACACCGTACTTTTTCATGCACTCAATTAGTAGCAATTTCTGGATGAATCAAGCACTTACTGCAGGACTCTGCAGTCAAATCTAGTCTTAGTCGATAGAGTGTATATGTTAATGTAAGCAAAATTGAATCTCGTCTAATATCAATACTTCTGTCCTAAAATATAATCCTCTTAGATATAATTTATAGGTCATATTTGCTGTGCTTATACACTCAAAACTTGAGAAAATGCAATCAACTTACTTGCAGTGTAACAGTGTTTTGATGAGCAAAAGATTATACACCTCCCACAAAACACAAGTTAGTAGCAGACGATCTCATTCAGTCGACTACATTTGTTCAATTCCGCGTGTCAGAGTCCTCGCCTTTACCTGCTCCGCTTCCAGCCACGTTCTCTATTATGTGCATGAGAATGGTTGCAAACCTGGTTCGCCTGTCTATGTAGGAATAAATGGACATGTTAACAAGATATGCGGCTGTCACTTTCAAGGCTTTTTGTCCACCTAGATTTAGTTTTGGGACCACTGTGTGGCCCCGCGATAAAATTAAACTCTTAATTAAAGTTTGAAATCAAATTTAAATAAATTTCCATTATTTAAGTACCGGTACTAATGAAAGAAATATACATCATCAGCTTACAAGTTAAAAAAAAAAAAAAAGAAATACAGTACGTGAAAGAACCAACTTTCTGTTAATGCGTGGCTGTATCAACAATTTTTAGATAATAATGTGTGATTCCCTGCTGAAATATACGGTACAATAAAATTCACCTATCAAAATGTAATATAATTAAAGTATTTTTATATTATTAATATATGACAGAAAATCAGTTTTTTACATCTGCGTAAAAAACTGGTTTTCTACACCACTTGAATGACTAATAAATTACGTAAAAAGAGTAGCAAATAAATACCTTGCCAACCCTACACATCATAAATAATCGATCCATTACTCAACAAGGTACACCAACCTGTTAATCCCTTCAAAAGCATGTGTTGTGCGGCACAATTGATATAATATTAGAATTTGTTTACCCAACAATAACTTGGCATCGTAGCCACAGAACGAGATAAGCAAATTATATTATAACGTAACCACGTCCCGTGACTCTGCTCGCGCGACATGTAACAGTATTAAAAATTGAGTTTTAAAATAGGGTGAGAATCTTGACAACTGGGTAAATGGGTACAAAAACAACCACAGTATGTTTCGATTGTGTCGAATATGTGTACTCGACAAGTTTGGTGCGGATACGTCGAACTGTATGGAAGTAATTTTAAATATTTAGTGTTAAAAATTTATTGGCAACACTTTCAACTGTGGGACCTGAAGTACTGCTATGACGTGCCCCAGAATGTAAATACGAAGTTTGGTGCTGATACGTTCAACGATATGGAAGCAATTGAAAATTATATATATATAAATTGTTGGCAATACCGACAACTGCGGCGCCGGAGTTACCCACCTCCCCGGTGGTGTGTGTGTGTGGGGGGGGGTAGCGATTAGCATCTTGTCTTCCGTTGTTCCTTTCATTGTATCAATGAAGTTAGTCGATCCTTTCATTGTTTGTTTACTCTTTTGTGGTATTTTGGAGATTCTGTTCAAAATAAGATTGTGTTGTTATTTGCAGCAACACTTAAAAACAAAGCAAATTTACAGGAGAAGAAACCATTTATTTTAGGTAAGCGTCTTCTTGCGTTGTTGGGGATGATCGTTTCAAAATCAAAAGAAGTTTTGTTAAAGCCCTATTTTTAGTAGACGCTGTATGTGGTGCGGTCCATTCTCTTCTGCTCTTGTGTACAAGATAGAAAAATACTACAATAAATGATCTGATGTATTGCTGGTATTTTATTTAAATATCGCGTTGGATTGTCTCTTGTTGAATTGAAGTATACCAGGTGCGTAAATATGAAACCAGAATTTATGTACAGAAGAGACACAGTCATTGGATGACAATGCTAAGAACTATTTTATTCGAAGTATTGACCATCGCTAGCGATACATTTCTGCCATCGTTCCGGCAATGTGTGGATGCCAGACCGACAAAACTGTGCCTCTTGTGCTGCAAACCAGTCATCAAGTCATTTTCGTACATTTTCGTAAGATGTGAAGCGCTGGTCAGCAAGTGCGTGTCCCATGGATGCAAATAAGTGAACATCGGAAGGCGCCAAGTCTGGTGAGTAAGCTGCATGCGGAAGGATTTCCCAGCCAAACGTCACAATTGTTTCCTTGACCGATTTTGCTGTGTGAGAGGGTGCATTATCGTGACGCACAATCACTTTATGTTGTCTTTGGTCATATTCTGGTCGTTTTTCACGCAAAGCTTGATGAAAATCGATCATTTGTTGTCGGTAACGTTCGGTATTAACGCTTTCGCCAGGTTTCAGCAGTTCATAATAGATCACTCCCTTCTGATCCCACCAAACACAAAGCATTGTCTTCCGTCCATAGTGATTTGGTCTTGCAGTCGATGTCGCCGGTTCTCCTGGAGTTACCCATGATCTTTTACGCTTAGGATTCTCGAAATAGATCCACTTTTCGTCACCAGTCACAATTCGATGGAGAAATGATTTCCTTTTGTACCTGGCGAGCAGTATTTTGCAAGTGGTTTTTCGGTTTTCCTGCTGTCGTTCAGTCAATGCATGTGGAACCCATTTTCCCACCTTCTGAATCTTGCCCATGGCTTTTAAACGTATGGAAACTGCTTCTCGTGTCACATTTAATTGATCCGCGAGTTGTTCTTGCGTTTGAGCGTCATCCTCATCCAACAAAGCTTGCAATTCGCTGTCTGCAAACTTTTTCGGTGGTCTTCCACGTTCTTCGTTTCTTACGTCGAAATCACCACTTTTAAATTTTGTAAACCACGCATAGCACTGTGACTTACCAAGAGCATGATCACTGTAAGCTTCGACAAGCGTGCGATGCGATTCTGCAGCAGTTTTCTTCAAATGGTAACAAATAATCAATGCTGTCCACACATCGTAGTTTGTAGGTACAAATTGCCCCATGTTCAACGCCATTAAATACTACACTATGACATGAAACTTGTCTGGTTGTGAGTTGCAAATCGTTATTAGCAGTCAAAACAAGCAAGTGGCGCCAAGGACATAGTTTTACGGTAACCACAGTGACAGCTAACGCCGTCTATGCACAAATTCCGGTTTCATATTTACACACCTGAAAACTTTAAGCATCTTTCAATCGGACCGGCATATGGAAAAGGTAGCGGTCAGTATTTTACTTACGTGCAATTCCCGTATTCGCTTAGTAAAGAGGGAAACCCTGGAAAACCTGTCAGGACGTTTGCCCGTGAGGTTCGAACTTGAACTTTATTTTTGATTTTCAGGCATGTAAGGCTCAGGCTGGGTCAGGGGAGGGGAAAGGATGCGGGTAGGTGTCTGCTAGGACCTAAGTTGAAGGTACCATTTGGATGGTGTCACTGAGAAAAAAACTCTGAATAAACCTCAATTAGGATTGTCGGCCGCTGCATTCACATCCACGACTTCCCGAAGCTACGCCAACTGAACTACAGCGACTCGATGTCTGTACTAGAAAAATAAAAGGACAAATTTTTGATTACAATTATTTGATGCAAAGGGGCATCGTGTTAGATCCATAGAGTTATAAAACTGTCTCTCAATGGCAAGATTAGTGGTTTCCAATCTGGGAAATGCCTCCTTTGGTAGCGTGAGAGATTTTCAGGGGAGGGGGGATCCCAGCGGCCAACCATCCTGACTGAGATTTATCCAGAGTTGTTCCTCAGTGACATATCCAAATGCCGGTGTGGCACCTTCAACTTGGGCCCTGGCCAACACCTTCCCGAATCCTTTCCGCTCCCCTATTCCAGGCCTGAGTCTTAGATGCCTAAATTTCATAAATCAAACCAAATTCTAACACAGATATAAACTGCACGAAACAGCTTCTGCACGGAATACTTTTCACGGAATAATATTAAATGATCACCTACCTGTGAAACGATATATTTCTTCCTTTCTCCTTTCTTAGTAATAAAAATAGATGATTAAGAACGATGATGATCGATGTTCTGCCCAAAGACAGGTCTGACGACCTGAAGGTTCCAGAGCTAGGTGAACCGATGGTGATTTGCCATTGCCTTTCATCGCATGAAGATGACATCCTAGGGACGGAACCTACAGTTCCTAAAGTGGTAAACCGTTGGTTGTATATAATTACAGTATTAACAATTTGTGTGTGTAATATTGATGTCACTTGTGATGTATCCCTAATGTTGTATAGTATTTTTAAATTATATGTTTTTTAAACGTTTTGTTTTATTTAACAAAAACATCTTTCAGAACAAAAATTATATTTATCAAGGACGTTTTATATAAGTGATGTTTACATTAAATTATGCCTTACATCGATCAAATTAATTAGGAATTGTTTGTATCTTACGTGTTGAACTTAACTAAGGTGAATTCTAATGACAATTCTCATTTATTTTCCTTCATAAAAAGATCGCCCGTGCGTGGCACACACAATACCAGGCAGCGGGAGGATCGCTTGTTTTCTGCCAAAGAAACAGAGAAACAAATGAATGTTCAACTTGCGCCGCGCTGGGAGTTAAACACCAATTAGACGGGGGCGCCAGCTCTGCCTCTAGTGGAGGTTTTATAACTCTATGTCAGATCTTAAAATAAATGTAAATGTAGTGCCTGAAAAGAATATGAATGTGTTAAAGCAATGTGCACTTACAGTTAAACTTTACAAGTCTCCTTCTTACGATTTGTGAGAGCCGTACAGTAGGTCTGTTGAGATTATAACTTCAGCACTGCCTTTATGTCGGCCGTAACAAGTCTTGTGTGTCAAAATTGTTAATTTTAGAAGATTGGTAAGACCGTTCGCTTCCAAGACAATAGGAGTGGCGGGGGGAAGGGGCACCGGGAATTCGCGGGTTCCCGTCCGGCCCAGTTCGAACCCTGGAGTACCTGTATGACCAGTTTCAGTACCTAATGCGCATGTATGCAAAAGTTTAGTGTAAATCAATGTACACGTGTAAATTTGTATTAATAAAGACAATTCTCTAGATTGAATTTTGAAATGGGTTGGTAACACTGACAACTGGGGTACTTGAGGGGACAACTGGATACACCCAAAACTTTTTTCCTGTTGTATCGAATGATGTTTAAGCTAAGTTTAAGCAAGACATGGCATGGAAGAAATTAAAATAATAATATAATATTTTTTAAAAAGTTGGCAACATTGGGAACTAGACAAACCTGAATATTTCATTACACACCAAAAATATTTGTAATCTGACAGTATCTAGGGTTGAATTCATGTTTCTTTTATTCTTAATTTCCTAAGTAAAAGTAATTCTTACTTAAAGAGACGACAACAGTATTACAAACTGCTGCCCTGAAAAAAAAAGAAGTCAAGTTTTAGAAAAAACGAACGTTTTTTATATTTACAACACTACCCAGAGTCCAGGCCGTTTAAATCTAGAGTTAAACACCTTATTTTCATTGTAGTTATAGTAAAGTTTTAGATCGCTTGTTAGTCATATAATAATACCATAAAGAGGAAGAGCAAGATCGGGATGGCTGGAGTGGGGTTAATTTCTCTTAAAGGATCTGTCACTTTAAGCACGACACTGCTTATGATAAATGTGTGCTTTTGTATTTATGTATGCTTTCTTTGTTTCAGCTGGAAAAATGAAAAGTGCGTGACACGCGTTCTAAACTAAAAATATTCTTCTGATATTGTAACCTTTCACTCAGTAAGTAGTTGTTGAACCAAAAGAAGAAAAAAAAAATATATAATAATCCTAAATTGGGATATTTATTTTTCCTTCTGTAGTCTGCGGTAGAACTCTTGCGAAACGCGACACACGTGTGTACACGTAATGTTAATATTCCTTCGATCCAAATCGACGTACGTCGGCGCTGGAAGTACGTTTGTGTCTGTGTGTGTGTGCATATCTATATGAGTGGGTTTGTGACTAGTGTTGAGCAATGCCATTCCACACTAGTTGTGAAAGCCGGCTCTTCTCAAGACGTCGGATCAACGTTGCTACTTGTCACTAACTCAGTTGCTGTATTTTCTTCGAGAATTTCTTCTTCTGTGAGTACTTCGTTTGAAATATTATTTATTAATGTTGTTTATGAAGTGTTTTGCAGTTCTTTTTTTTTTCTTTTCGTTTTTTTAGAAACTTTTATTTCTGCACTATGGAAGTTTTAATTAATGTTTGCGCTGTATTCTTTCGCATTTGTTTCTAACTTTTAAGATGCAACGCACATAGCAATTTTGACCTTACTCGAAATTAAATCAAGCTTGCGTTCACAAGTGTTTCAATTTAAGAAGAAAGAAAAACATAAGGTACTTCTTTTTTAAAAAAGGGCTTTGACTTCGGTGGGAATCGACCGGAGGTCCCACGGCACACTAATCCGATACTGTATTCACCAGACTCCGGAATCACGCAATCTAACAGGCTGTCTAATCGTTATATTTACTTAGTTCATCAGATCGCAAAGGGCGCATGCAGTAAAAGGGTGGGCGTTAGCAAAGATTAGCCTACGGCGAAACGGTCCTAAACTACTGCGAAAGAGAGAGTGCAAAGAAACAAAACTGAAATTAATTTTAAGTTTGACCAGCTTCCTCGCATAACTGTTCGTTCCTACAAGCTTGAATTAGGTTAGTTCTAACAACCAAGCCACTTACATTGTTTCAACAAGTTTCTTTTTATGCTTGTTTATTATGTTCAACACAATATCAAATTTGCCAAACTAAAAGCAAGCGATTGACAACTTTGTTTTAAGTTGCGATTCTATCTGGAAAGTGTTTGATTTGAATTCGAATGTTTTATTTAAGGCCTTTAGGCAACTCTAGTTCAGGTCGAGTGGATAATGATGGAAGAATTGGTGGAATGAAGCAAGTAGGAGGAAATGGGAGAACTCCGAGAAAACCCACACAGACAGTGATTTTTCTCCACAGATCCCACATATAGCGAGCCGGGATTGAACCAAGGACGCCACGTACCAAAGGTGAGCACTCTATCACTGAGCCTACGCGCTCCTCTCAAGTGTTTGATGAATTATGAAATGAAATTTATTCGCAAGATCGAATTGTCATATAAAACTGAAAAGTTGAAAAGCAAATTATATTTTCTTTGCCGTCGCGTACGAGCTCTCTCTTGTAATTATTTTGTATTAGTTATACTTTCTGCACGTAGTTAGCATATAGGATCTAATCCAGATAAAATCTGGAGGGCACTGTGGCTCATTGGTAAAGCGTTTACCTTCTGGTGGTTGGGGTCTTTGGTTTGATCCCTGCCCATGACATGTGGTCTTTGTGGTGTACAAATACCGTACGCGTGAGTTTTTTTCGGGATTTTCCCATTTTCTTCATTTCACCAATTCTTTCATCATCATCCTTTCGGCCTGAGCCGAAGTTGCCTAAAGGCCTTAAAAATTAAATTGAAATTCCATCTAAAATCTGAATCATGCCTTTTAAAAGAATTCGAAAGTAAAGCGGCCAAAGATATGCCCGATGTACTATTGCGATATGAATGATGTATTATGTGGCTAAGAGAAAGATTGCAAAACCTAGTGTGAACAGGACTTCATGCTTTCTCAGCACCTATTGTCACTAGACCATGGGTGATGAGTTCAACTTAGGCTTCTTAACCTAGTAAACGATGTCGATGACTTCTTCCTTGTATATTTTCTGCATCACACTATGAGAAAACAGTTCTTATTTTAATAACAGGTAGGGATATAATGGAGCCACTGTGCTATAGAAATGCACAGAGTAAAAGTACAGGTGTTAATTCAGTACAATTTTTTCGCGATAAAGAAGTTCGAGATATTGAACACAGAGGACCCGGAATCGGAATGTGAATTAGGAATGTCGGATTTTTGTTATTCCGAAATGTTTGATTCACACACACACACACACACACACACAAAAAGAAACATTAGATTTTGTTGCTATGGCACCCGGTGTTGTATTCAAATCTTGGGAGAAATCCAAATCTCGATTACTAGCGCGTCTAGTTTGCTATGCTAAGGTGCTATATCTCTCGTGTTGACAGCACACATCAGGTTCTCTCAGTTTGTGTTTAAAAATGTAGACTCTCTCTGTGTGGGGGAGAGTGTTGTTTTAAATTTTTACTGAGTTTTAGCAGATTGAAAAATCAATCTGTAAATAAGTAACTTCTATTTCACTTTGAATCAAGCGTTTAGTTTCAATGATGTTGTTCGTTGTTTCACCAGAACGAAAAGATGCAAAACACTAATGAATCATATTCGGGTTTTGTTTTCTACATACGAATCATGAAATAATATGGCCAAGTATGAAAGTTGTGTGAAAAAAATATATTCAAGTTTCAAATAGTCTATGAATAGATATAGTGCTTCCCCAGATTTACTTCATAGTACTACTGCAATTCTTATGGGAGTTTTATGCTACTCTATTTAAGAAATCTGAGTACAGTAAAATTCCTTTGCAGTGAACGTCATTACATCGAAATCTCTGTTGGAACGAAATTCGTCGAAATCCCTACCGAATTCTTGTTCTCCGATACAGTGTTCATTACAACGAATTTTTGTTATAACGAAATAAAATCGCTGGTCCTGTAAAATTCGTTATAACGGGATTTTACCTGCATCTGTAGTAGCAAATCATAAACTTGCAACAAAAAGTTTAATTACCTTTTACTAAATAAATAAAATATTAATGGCATGGTATTGAAAGATAGGTATATACAAACTATAGATTGTAACTTTATCATTTAGATATTATTCCAACTATCTTACAAATAATTCGTCAGACAAGACAACATTATCTACGTTGACGCGTAAGTATACTTCTTTTCAATTTCTGCTCTACATTGTACCACCGCACACAGTAGTCGTGTAGTTTGATGCGTCAGACAAATCTCCAAGGTCCAGGGGTCGAATCTCGGCGGGGCATGGATGTTTGTGGATTTTAGAAACTTACCAGCTAAGACAATCGAGTCGGGCCCAAATTATTAGTTACTAATTGGCCCTAAAAGCACAAACTTTATCAAAGTTTTTGTCTACATGGTAGCTTTTTTTCAAGCGGATGCTTGTTTGCACGCAAAAAAAAAATAAAAAAAAAATCGCTGTACTTCTGCCTTTCGTAACTGCATCAAGAGTTTAATTGTTTACCAACATACGAGTTACACAAATATTATAATGGAAGTGTTGCTATATTAGGACGTGTCAAAATATCCTCCACCCTGCGATCCAAATGCAAATAATTGCATTTGATTAATAAAAGCAATCCGAATTGGAATCTGTAATATTCAGTGAGGACCAATCTTTCATTTTAAAGCTCTGTCTGTTAAAGGAAAGAGAAGAGAAAGCCTTACCAATTTTCCAAATGTACCTCAATTAGTGTTTTAAATAAAAAAAGGTTCGTTTTTCCTAAAACTTTTGTTTCTTTACAAAAAAAACATAAGCTTTAATTTTTTCTATTTTTTTTTCAAGGCAGCAATTTGTAATTCCGCTAACGTCTCTTTAAGCAATAATTACTTTTATATAGGTAACTAAGAAGAAATACAACATAAATTAAACCATAGGTTACAAATATTTTTTGGTACATGTGAGAGATTTCGGGTTGTTCAGTTCTCAGTGTTGCCAACTTTTTAAAAAGTAATTTTTAAAAAAATATTCTATACCTTATCTACCCAAAACTTAGCTTAAACACAATTCAACAGAATAGAAACAAGTTTTGGGTGTCCCCGACCTCAACCACCATACTTGTCAGTGTTGCCAGACTATTTTAAAATTCAACTTATAGAAATGTTTTTCTTAATACAAATCTACACGTGTTCATTGATTTACACTAAATATAACATACATTCATTAGGTACTGGGACAGATTATACAGGCACTCTAGACATCGTAGTTTAACAAGGTTCCCAAATGATTAAAAGATTTAAATTTCATGTTTTTTTACCATTGGACGTATCTGCATTTATTTAAACCAAATTTGGCATGTGCCTTAGGTACTGCGACAGTTTATGTGGGTACTTCCGGCGCATCAGTTGTCAGTGTTGGGAACCAATTTCAGAAAATATTTTTTTAAATTGCTTCCTTGACGTTGAATGTATTAGAATATTAGAACCAAACTTTGTATTCACGTACTGGGACGCGTCAGAGAGGTAGTTCAGGTCCCACAGTTGACAGTGTTGCCAATCAATTTTAAAAATTAGGTATTATTTACTTCTTACATTCAGTTCTACGTATCTGCACCAAGTTTTGAGTATATATACAGGGTGTTTCAGGACCTCTTATACAAACTTCGGGAGATGAATCCTCATATCGAAACAAGAAAACATTATTTATTCCTTCTTCATCTTGCACCTGCGTGAAGTATTGACTTGCAATCAACGTAGTATTGTTCTCTGGTATTAAGTCATTCTCTACATGCTCTGATCAGCTCAATTTCACTGTCCAGTTCTTGAGGAATCCCTCATTTCCCTCGGGAATTCCTCACGCATTTTCCCATTAATTCTGACATGTGCATTTTCCGAACGAACAAGTCCAATTTCTTTGAATGATGAGCCGAAAGCTCTACAGCTATTACTAATCGAAATAAATCGCCTTAAAATACAGTTTTGGACGCCTTTGGACGCTGAAACCATGATAGGGCCCCTTTTCATATGGACTTTTTTTCTTGCTTTGATATGGGGATTCAACTCCCGAAGTTTGTACCAGAGGTCTTGAAACTCTCTCTCTCTCTCTCTCTCTCTCTCTCTCTCTCTATATATATATATATATATATATATATATATATATATATATATATATATTCGATTCAATGAATCGAAACATGCTGTGGTTGTTCCCTGTTCCCAAGCACCCAGTTGTCAGCATTGCTACCCTATTTTAAAATTCATTTTTTTAAATGCCCCCTATAATGTTACGTTCCGAAAGCGTCGGGGGAGCCACGGGACATGGCTACGTTATGACATGCTTCGAAATAGTAGTTCTCAGAGCCCTATCGCAACAGACTCATTAGAAGAATGTAGTAGTTGTTTGTTTACAAAAATATTCATTATGCATTTTATACAACTTTTTTGAAATATACATATAACATAAAATATTTTTTGTTACACTGCCTCTATATGTACATATTTTTACAGTATGAGGCGAGGTTTGAAGCCGGGATCCTGAGGAAGCAATGCCACCAAGTTTTATAGTGAAACACAATGTACTAGTAAACGCAAACTTATATCTCTGCCCTAGAATAGAAGCAGGTTATTTCCCGGGATTTTGAACTAAAAATAATTGATTTTTGGGGACGGTAAATATGATCAAAGATAAATAACTTCCTTGAATAATACCATGATTATAAATTAACGAATTGTATATACAGGATACGAGCATATTTCGGTAAGAATTCATAGTTTTAAGTTATTAGTTATCTTCGAAATTGTATTATCTCTAGAAACTTAAATTCTTTGTATAATTTAAAATATTTCTTCAGTTCCCTGGAAGTTTATTAGTATTTTATTACAAACTATACCAAATAATTTCAGTCCATGTGCCCTTAGTTACTTGCTTATGTTTGTCAGAATGAACATGTAGGAAGTATAACAATGTGGTATCGACTGCATAAATAATCCTATCATTTGCCTCGTAAGGCTGCAGGAAACAAAGCAATATTAAATTGGGATGAATATGTGAAAGCTTAACTCCAATCCTGCTGATTACATTAATTATCTGCAGTGTGAAGCATTAAATACTTCCCGTGTGAAAAAAAAAACATGTATAAAAGATAAAAACTTTTTAAAACTTCAAAGATAAATCGTTTTTGTACTATTTTACAAGTAAACAAAAAGTTCGTTCTTACAAGTAAACAAAACCACATGTTGAACTGGTAATGAAATGTCTCAAACTAACGGTGACTATAAAAGATTTTATGAAGTAAAGTAGCACGTATGGTTTGTCTTGAAATATATTTATCATACAGAATATTTTGTCTGTGGAATACATTATTTACGGCTCATACTTTATGAAAAGCTAGTCAAGCTACAAATTTGGTCAACCAGAGCCGGGCTCAAAAATTGAACTGAGTCTTAAAGATTTGTTTGTTTTCAATAATTTTCCTAATATAACATTTATTCGAATTTGACTGAAGTAGTTAGAAAATTGTGCTTTCAAAATTAGGGTGTTTTGGGATACGTGTTGCAGATAATAAAATATTTTGTAACATTTTAAGTTCAAGGATTTGAACTCATTTCAACCTAGTCCACGTGTTTTATTATTAATAGGATCGTTGCAATACCCCAGTTATAATTAACCTTGATAATCATTGTATTTTGACCATAATTTTGACATGGAACGTAAGTTTACGAATTGCCTATATTAACGATTTAATGTTAAGAAAACAAAAGGCTTGTAAACGTTGTGATCTTGTAGAATTTTTCGTGCAAGGTGAATTTCTCACAGTGATTTAAATCTTGGTAACCGCTGTAAACGAAACTCTTAATCTTAATTTGTTTTTTGTCGAAAATTGTGCAACCCACGGGATGGTTTGATTTTACAAGATTTTGTATTACAGGACAGTTTTACAAAAGGCGATTACTTAATTTTTGCATGCCATTCTGAAACAAGCCTATTGTATTATCTCTTTTTCTTGCTTCCTGAAGTCAATCACATAGATCCCTTTTAAAGTGAAGCTATTCCATTCTAGTCATTATTCTATGACCAAGACGTTAACAATACATGCTGTTTGTTTATATTGTAATACTAAATGGAAGTCTTGTTGTAGCCTTCAACGAATTATTAACGAGCTACCGTAGCTCAGTTGTACAGGTAGAGCATTAGCTTAGCAACGAATTATTTTACTTACCAACTCCGTGATCCAGTTGCAATCGCCGCCATCTTCCTGTTTCCCTCTCCCACAGCGAAAGCAAATCAATTAGACGTGCTGAGTTGAAACGGGTGACCGCGTGAAGTTTTGGACCAGGTCACCGGGTCAACTAACTTAGGGTCAGACCGGGCTATCAAAAGTGACCCGGTTTCAGCTTTGTAGACGTGACATCCTTTATTGCAAAGGCCAGAAAGATAAACTTCCAGTTTCTACGAAATCTCTATCAAATCTATCCTTTGTGGTCCAGTGGCTTCTAGCCGTGCTGGCTGATATATTAAAAGGCTTAGGCTTTCCTCAACTTTGCCAGACAAATATTGTGATGGTACCTCGAATAAGGCATAAAGGACTTATTGTCTTCATTGTTTTCCTCGAAAGAGTTCGTACCGAAGTTGATTCAAATCCTGCTGCCGACCATCCTGACTAGGTTCTCCTAAGGTTTCCTGAGTTTCACCAGGTAAATACCGAGATGAATTTAAGGATATGGTCGCTATCTTCTGCAACCTTAACAACGAAAGAATGTTCGTTAAGGGGTGTCATCCCTCAGATACGTGTGGCGAACTTAGTACACAGATGCCTGTATTGGCCATAGGAAATAAATGGTCTCTATCAACCATTTCATTTTATGTAGAAAATTTTGTTGTACAAGGCAAACAGTCAAAGAGACATCCAAACATGCAACCAGATGAAAACTGATACTAAAATCTGCTTTCATTTGAACTCGAAATTCACTTTCGTTTTCTTTATTTTAAAAAGAGTCATCAAATTTTTGGAATTAATGTAGTGGAATGTCACCGGCGCCAGCAAACGCCTAGGTGTCTTGTAATCAACGGGTCCTGGGTTCGATCCCTGAACCATTCTTAAGATGAGATGGAAAGCACTGATTATTTAAGATCGATTTACCTTGCCCCAGAGATATTAAGGCAGAGATTCCACCATGATTTTCAGTTTGAATGTGTGAAATCAAAATTGGTAGGGTGTAGGTGGAGTTTTGCACGGTTTCTATCTATTTTTGACCTCAAACTTTTAAAGTTGGGGATGTGTTGTTAAGAATGTCGGGGAAACACCCCCAGAGGAAGGTCTTGTGGATTCAATGTCTTCAGATCATAAACATCTATTTCTAGGCAGAATACCTATTATCAGGATGGAATACGGTATAGCCTGAGCTGCCTAAATGTAACAAACAACTAAACAGATTTTCTTTTTCCGCGCCTGAAATGCTCTGCAACCCAACTTACATTGCAGTTGAACTGGTAGCGGGGTATTAGCATTCATTGATGATAGCTTATATGGCTATGAGGGTCTTGGTTTAACTTGATAAAATTCAATCATAGCAGTTCACGGAAGGAAAAACTTGCATAAAACATTCCTGCTTGTCCCTCCGGAAGCTACCAGCATTGATCATTTGATCCAATAAATTGATATTGTATGTGAAATATTGTTTAAGCCAATTATTTGTGAAGGGTTACGAAGAATGTTAATTACACCGTGTATAAGAGTTATTTTCTTCTTGTGTTTTTAAAGTTATGTTTGTGTGGGTGTGCGTAACGTATTTATTTAATAGATGTTATTAACGTTCTCATTGTAAATCCGAAAGCAATTAATTGGCTTTGTAAAACTGTCGTACGAAACATATACACGAGGGCTATTCACATCAACCTCGTATTGACAGTTTCATTAGTTATACTTATTCTTAAACACTCACAATTTATGTTCTTCAACCAGGGTCGTACTCCAAATTTCCCAACCATAAACGGACGTGTATCTAAATCAGAGAATAAGGGTAAAAAATGACGACATATTCTGAACGAACAGCAATAATTTGAGAAGTGCAACTGGGATGCTATCTCTCACCCACTTTATTTAATATTTATCTAGAAGAGGCTGTAAAAAGATTATTCGAAAGCAAAGGAGTTACAGCAGGACGAAGAGAAATCGAATACATCAGATTTGCTGATCATATATGATTCTTCTTGTAGAAAATAAGACATCACTTAATAAGATGTTAAAAAAACAGCTGCAGAAAAGGGAATGGAAACAAACATAAATAAAACGAAATGTATGGGAATTGGAACAAATTGAAGCATAGCAAACATCAAGATTGAACCGGTAGGGGGGGGAAGTAGACAGGTATTTGGAAAGCATTTCAAGTGAGGATGTGAAAAGTAAGATGGAGTTAAAAGCGAAAGCGGATTGATAAACAAGAAGTTGAGCACGAAATCCCTTTGATGTTTTGTAAGGAGTATTGTGTAGCATGGAGAAGAACAGGGTACTCTGCGAAATAGTGAAGATTAGAAGCTTTTAAAATGTGGACATGTAGAAGAATTATAAAAAAAACTAGACATAAATGTGAAATGAAGAAGTGTTGAGGAGAATATGCGATAGAGAAACAATAATGGGGACAATTAAGAAGATAAAAATAAACTGGTAACGTCATGGGCTGTGCAGATATTTTATACTGAGGGATGTATTTGAAGATATGGATGAGGAAGAAAGAGGAAGAAGGCAACTTTTTGACAATAGGAAGGGAGATAAATCGTTCGCTGAGATGAAAAAGGAAAGAGCAAAATCGGGATGAATGGAGAGGGTTTAGCTTGCCTTGAACAATCTGCCGCTTTCGCCAGAACCGTGATAATGATGGTGATTAAAAACAAAGTGTAATTTCACGCTAAAACTACCGTAAACTGCGGTAAGAACTCCGCAAACAAAGGTCATTTTTTTATATTTTCTGTTATAAACAAATGGAATTCTGTAGGAAACTATTAGTAAACGTAAACAATTTTAGGTTAGTTGTAGAGTGTTCTTAAGTTGGTGTAGCGTGTGCCCATAGAATCTTGCAATAATTTTGTTTTCAAAAGTAGTAATTTCTAGTATCTGTAGTTTTCATTGTACGTACAACTGAATTCTAAAGACTTTCAACAGGATCATTACATTATTAATTGTAATTTATTGTGCAAAAATCTCCAGGAGTGACTAATTCTATGACGGTTGACCCATGTATTCATTTTAGGATATGTATTGTTTTTGAACTAGTTAGAAACTGTTAAGTAGTACCGATACCTCAAGTTAATATACATTACTTCCATTGTCTAACAATTTGCACTATACTGTTCTTCTTGAAGAACTAATATCTAACTCTATGTCTAACGCTAATGTCTAACTCCAACTCTATATCTTATGAAACTCGCAAGTTCATCTCCGCAGTAAAAATCGTTCGCCATTGGATTCTATCCGGGTCAACATGAAGCCAGTTTTCATCACGAACACCTTCCTTTTCAAGTTCCGTTCTAATATGATCATCCCAACGACGTCTCGGTCTTCCAAAAGGTCTCTTTCCACCTGAATTTCTAACTAGGATGGAATATGTATTTTCTGTTTTCTCCCTATTCGAGCTCCACAGCCATTCGTGATTTCATTATTCTTATAACATCGGTTGAATCATAGTCTGTGGAGTTCTTTATTATGTGGTCTCCTTCTTTCCGGTCATCTCGTCCCCGTATATTGAAATAAACGTTTAATTTAGTAGAATTTAGAATTTTCAGGCTATATTAATTATCATCATCATCATTTAATAGATCCGGGAAATGTAAATTCTCGATCTATCGGTACTTTATTCTATATTTGTGAAGGGGACTTTTCAGAATTAACCTCACGAGGTCTTCCTGAAACTAAAAGGTTGTGTGAGCGTCTGAAGAATCAATATTTAGAATGTTAGCAGCTCAGTTTAGGAGTCGGAACCTATTGACTTTGGGACAGTAAACCACCACCAAGATCACGATTTCGATTCTGGTATATGAAACTTAGTTTTCCTGACACATCAGAGCGGTTAATAGAGAAAGTTCGGTTCAGCGTCACTAAAGATCTCACCTTCGATTTGTTCTCTGATGGGAACGAAAACCGGTAATTATATTTCTGTTAAGGCCACAGGGGCAAGGAGCAGATGAAGAGATAGAAATGGCTATATTTGCATGTATTAATCAATTATGGAAACGCTATCTGTTTTCTTTCCTCACTCAATTCAACATGTTCTTTCGAAACAGCCCCCAACCATTCAACTTTATTATTGGCTCACCTGACACAAGTACCATGTGTGTCAATACTACTTGACTTCAATTCTCGAATAATCAATGAATAGCTGTATGTATTTAGAACTTATCGCTTTGTTTCATCGGTGAGAGTGGTCGATAACTTCCTTCGACAAGTGAACGGGGTCATTATTCAGGAATGATTTCCTTTTTTTCATAACACTCAATAATGGTGATGGTGGTAGCAAGTGCAGTTGGAACACTTGTTACCATTGGAGTTAGTCTTTCTTATTTGTGAAATACTTCTCTATTTTCTTTCTTCTTCGAAATTTCCTTTCACACGTACACCTGTTCCAACTG
Source organism: Lepisma saccharinum (assembly GCA_022664845.1). Classification (NCBI taxonomy): domain Eukaryota; kingdom Metazoa; phylum Arthropoda; class Insecta; order Zygentoma; family Lepismatidae; genus Lepisma; species Lepisma saccharinum. The sequence goes on along the minus strand of JAGDQP010008748.1, from coordinate 32,263 downwards.
GATATGTAAAAACAAACAATAAGCCATCCACGTCATATTTTAAGTATAAGATGACAGTAATTGAATCGTATATCCCGCAAAGCTGACGACATTAATGAGTTAAGTAGTCAATATTTAATGTGACAACCAAGTACGTACTATTGGAATTGAAAATTAAAAAAGAAACATCTGCAAATAAAACAAAGGGGAATACCAGGAATAGTTTTATATCCCTCGTTGTCACAGGTTCTTTCTGGTAACAATTTCGTCTTTTATAGATGAAATGATCAAGCACTAATTGTAGATGTATCTATAAGATAAACTGGTCCTCTAAAAATCAAGCCCAGATCACCCACTTGTATGAACTTGTAAAAAAGTAAAAAAAAAAAAATGTAATGTCAGAAGTAAAAGTTGTTTCTGATTAGATTCTCGTCTCTGATTGGCTGGTGCCGATCAGACAGTACTGTTATGGCCGTCGGTCACAATCAGGTATGTATTGGTTAATGTCTTAAATTTTTCATTCTCTCTCTGAAACCCAAGTCTGGATCACATTATGTTTAAATAGCAAATTACAGCACGTTAACATTGGTTCGAAAGCGTTTAATATTTTACCTTGCACTACACTATAGTTGATGCTACCTTTCAAATGCAAGTTGTTTGTCCACTCAGCATTTTGTTTCTTCGTTTCGGAAATTAGTGTGGTTTAAATTGCACGAAATCTATAAAGTATGTCCGTTTTGTTAAACGTAAGATTCACAATGTTTTGTTTCGATTACAAGCAAAGTTCAAAACTCCTTCGTTGCGTTCGTAAACCGTAAGCCAGTCCGCTCATAGAAATTCGTTCTGTAAATTTATTCCTAACTCGACTATAGTATATATTGACTGTACGTATCAAAGTGGAGGTTAGGTTGTGTTAAGTTCAAAAATGGAAAATACATACGAAATATATTTGGCAACGATTTTGGAATATCAAAGTAAAGTTTCTACCCAGTAGTTATATTTTGTAATTAATCTTTTTCGTAGAAAGAAATGTTATGCTTCGGGGATTGTAGAAATTTTGTTTATCTGGGCTAAAGTGTAGAACGTCTACCATATTTGGAAATTGAAAATAACATCATCTTTTTTTTTTTAAAAAAAAAAAGAAATGTGTGTGAAATCTTGTCCTGCTCATAGCCAGAACATTTATGTAAACAATTAATTTACCTTCTGATATGTGAAATTAACAGCATCTTTAAAAATACGTTTTTATGTGCTAAAGATTCTCTTCAGAAACTTCTTTTTCACAAAATTCAGCAATCAGTAGTTTGCATTGCGTTTGTTATTCTTAAGGAAGAATACGAGGGGGTACCCAAAAGAAACCGGAATCGTTCTCTGGAGGCCGGATCCGTTGTAGTACACGCTTCCGCCGCTAGCTGGGTGGGATCCTTTTGCATCAGTCTACCTACCAGCGTTGTCGAGTGAAGTCGTGGTGCCACGTAATAAATATTTTAGTTAAGCGCCTCTTGCTTGTTCGGCGATTTTTGTGAAAACTGGAAACAACGCGTGAGGCTATGAAATTCTGTTTTCTGTTTGGGGAAACAGCTATAATGCTTGAAACGGCTTACAAGGAAGCTGCTCTGGGAAAAACAAAACTGTACGAGTGTTTTTTTGTTATTTTTTTGCTTCGAGGCCACGTGAAGACCAACCTCGCCCAGGGCGATCCTCGACCTCCCGAACGGATGAAAACATCGCCAAAACTGGTGGAGTGATTATGAAAGACCGTCGCAGAACCACTGATAAACTTGTTGTTTTGTTTGGTGCGCCTGGAGTTCCTGCCAACGGACTTTGAGCAAGAGATTGCAAATGAAAAGAGTTGCAGAAAGACACGTGCCTCAGCAGCAGACAAAACCTTGATTGCGAAACGATTTTAATGGAAAACAACATGATCCAGCTTTTGCACCCGCCATATTCACTCGAACTTGCTCCGAGTGACTTTGTTTTACCCCCCAAATGAAAAAAAATACTAAAAAAAACGTTTTGCAGATGTGGAAGATGTGAAGGAAAAACGACGGAGCCATTAAGAGGTATCACTTGGCAAGAGTTTCACGACTGCTTCGAAAATGGAAAACTCGTTTAGACCGGTGCGTTTCTTCAAATAGACAGTACTTTGAAAGCGATTCAAGTTGTAGTACCCAAAAATAAATACACACAATTTTATTACAATATTCCGGTTTCTTTTCGGTACCCCCTCGTAAATAATATTTTACCAGATATTCCTTGTGTTAAAGGTTTTATTAAGAAGTAGATAGTTTACCATCACTGTAGTATTGTTATAAAGGTTCAAAACCTTTCTCTATTTCAGTCCGCGAAGTGTTATATCATGTGTATATGAGAAAGTACTTCAGATGAAGTTAAGTTTTGATATTTTGATTCGATGCTTCAGCAAACATTATGGAATAGTCAAATCAGTTGAGCTTATCTAAATTTCATGCTTAATCTTAACTAGTGCCCAGCTGCGTTGAGTCTTGTACATTTTAGGGGTCTAGTTGCGTTAGGTCAGTAAAATAGTGTTTTGTGTTCTGCTTTCCTGCGGGATGTTCTCGCCTGCGTCGCACCCCGTTCTTTTGGGGGCCTTTTTCTTCGTATTCTAGCCTTCTGCTTCTTGCTAATTATCTGCGTTTTTGGCACTTGTTTTCGGGCTTCTTCCATGCATGCTTTGTGGTTCTAGACTAGTGCGTGTTCATTCTTCGATGGTCCTAGTCTGAAGCAAGGCACTGATGGGTAGGTACCGCCTTGTCTTCAGATCCGATAGCAGTTCTCTTTTATGTTTTGTGCCCTCTCGTGTGGCGTAATGTAGGCTTGTCTCTCAGGTAGATTTTGCCATATTATGCGAAGTTTTGAGTAAGCCAACTTTCGGCAACAGGGCGACACTGGACCCCTTGTTTGCTTTTGAGTCTACCTGCCTTGGAGGAGGAAGTCCGGTACATTACAATTTGAATCCAGGACTTCAAACTAATGTGGTGATCACAGTGGCGTAACTAACTTGTTCTGTGCACCTTCAACTTCCAGTTGTTACGCCCTTTATTATTAATGAGTCACGACGTCTGCGGGGCCCCCAAATCTCGGATGCCCCACGTACCGCAGGTGTTACAGGATTGGTTTTTACGCCCCTGAGCGAGCACACTCATTGCATACGAAATACTGTAGACGGATCAAGAAGAAAACACGTCATTCCTACTGTACTTTTCATACACGCGGCAGTTGACAATTTTTGTCTTCGAGTTTTTACTATTATGGTTGTTAAGTGTGATGTTTAGCATTTTCCCAACAGTTGCCAGATTCTACTTTTCAAGTATGTGAGACTTGATATTCATTTTACTGAACTGTATTATATACTATATATTACAATACAGAATACGTTCTGCCTCAATCTGACGTAGTTCTTATCTGCGTAGTGTTCGTGACGTGCTCACACGTTTTCCCATATTTTCATAGCATTTTCATCTCTCTTTTCTTACAGAGGAAAGTAACAAAACAATTACCTTTGCTCAACAATTGTCAATATTCTTGATCAATCGTCAAAGTTGTATTTTGAGTGACTCAGAGTTGCCAAGCCATTGCAGCGATCAAACACTAATATTACTTGATTCCTATTTGCAGTTGGCAACAGGCTTATTCGTATTATTATTATTATTATTCACGCATGTTTCATTTTGTCTTGTTCACAGATGAGCAGAAGTGCGTCCCAGGCAGTCATCATCTGGTACATGAGACATTGCCGTCTCTGATAATACAGCACATCTCGTAACCTCATACTAGCTTTCGTCAACTTCATTTTTATGGTCAATGACTCTTTCTTTAGTCTAAAGTGAATCGGAATGCTTCTTTACTTTGTCGGAAATGTTTACTGTCGCGGTATGAAATCACGGCCAGAGCGTCTTTTCCTGTGCCATCTTACGTCTGTATAAGATATCGACTTTATACTCACGAGTTCTTGTTGCCTGCCGACATATTGTCCCAGAGATGCTTTTATTACGTACTTTTCCTAGTAGGAATATGTTCGAATCACTCTTTTTCTTTGGGGATTCCCATGTGCCCTGCTTGCACACTTGAAGGCCTGAATTGCAAAACAGTCCGAAGTATTTTTTTTTCAGGAGGAACAGAAAACAGTCCAAGGACTTGGGACGTTGTTCTATTCAACTGAAATTATTTTGTATTAAAGAAAAGGTTTTAAGTTGAAGTTAGGATGTAATATTATGCAACTGAATAGCCCTTGGAACATAGACGCGGACGAACAGAAAAAAATAAAATACGAAAAAAAAAATGGACTTGGGATGATTTGCAATTCAGGTCTTCACTTGTGCACTATAAATTTTTGAATCGAGTATTTTTTACTTCTTTGATGATTCCCTAAACCTCTTTGGGTTTTAGTATTCGAAATACACAGCTATGAAATTTATTTTTCCACGCTTTCGGTAGCCTATACCTCTGACACTACGAACTTCTTCGCAAATTTCTATAGGAACTTTGTTCTTGTTTTCTTTTTATGTCAGGAGTCACCTCTCGAAATTTATTCACATCTTTTAAAGCCACTCTGTATAATTATGAAAATAATTTTACTAATCCTACATAGAATTCTGAATTGGAGGAAGCGCCCGGGTGTCACAAAGTGGTTCAAATGGTCTATTTAGTCTCGCAAAATTGTGAAAAATGAATATCTTGAAATGCTAATTTTTATGATTGGGTTCGCTGAGGTACGTGGAAACAGACGAAAGTCTAATATTCTCTTCCGGGTACAGAGAAAACAAAATAAAACAAATAGTAACACTCAAAAACAACTTATTATGATAAACTGTTGAATGAAGTGATTTCAACCATCTAGAGAAATAGTCTTTCTTCATTTTTTCTGGCTTCGAAGTAGTTTTTTGTCTTGCCTCTAGATGTCTCGGAGCTCAGTAACTCATTTTCTGCACCATCCTGTAAATGCAATCATATGATTGGTTCGTATTGTCATATTGAAGATAAGATGTAATACTGAACCAATCAGTGAACTTTCGTTTATCAGGGTCTTTAAGAAAATCAACTATTGATTTCAGAGACATCTAGCGGCAAGGTAAGAAACTTGCTCGAAGTCAGGAAGAAATGCGTAGCTTATACAGATGTTCTCGGGATATCAGCCAGATGAAGTCCGACGATAGAGCCGACGTTTCAAGAACAGACATTGTTCTC
>JAGDQP010008748.1:2650-22076 GCA_022664845.1 Lepisma saccharinum | reverse complement strand
GAGAACAATGTCTGTTCTTGAAACGTCGGCTCTATCGTCGGACTTCACCTGGCTGATATCCCGAGAACATCTGTATAATATTCGCCGCAAGGAAAGCTTCAATTCTTATTTCAAATGCGTAGCTATTTATGAATATAAACTAATACTCTGTATGATTCTCTGTGTTTGGACTATTTGTGGTGGGTATGATGCATAGAAATTCGTGCTTTATTTATCATGTTTACGAATATTGGATTAGCATTTCAGGGCTGAGTAAGGAACATTGAAGCTTGCTATAAAAATATGTTAATTTCTGAAGCATCACTCACGTTTTCATGGAGATGGAAAGGGCCACGGTGGCTCACCTCTGGTGCTAGAGTTCGTCGGATCGATCCCTGCTCATGCCATGTGGGCTTTGTGGTGGACGAACACCGTGTGCGTGGGTTTTCTCGGAGTTCTCCCGTTTCCTCCTACTTTCTTCATTTCACCTAATTCAACTCATCATTATCCATACGGCATAAGCTAAAGTTGTCTAAAGGCCTTAAAATAAATTCAGTTTATGGAGACGGAAACTCAAGATATTTAACGATTGCGCAAGATCCTTTCACTAACTTGTAGGTAAGAGTCTAATTGTGTGTACCCTATAAAAATGAAGTGCTACTTTGTGCTTTTTTCTCTAAAAATTGCAGTTTAATTATGTCTGACGATGTCGTTAGAAATGATTTCTCCAACATTTGGCTTAGCATAAAATATCGTTCACTCAAAGAAATGAGCTTGTATTAGAATATTTATTGGAGTATAATGAGAAGGAACTGTGATGAATATTGAAACAATAGCGTGGGAGAAAAAAGGAGTAATTATAATACTCAATTGCGACGAATGTGGACAATGTGTCATCGATTTTATCACACCATGAAGCATGTCTGGAAGCAAGAATTACCTTCAAGGTCAGGGATTTACATTGAGAATGATAAAATGTAGTTTGTCATGCTCATCTGTTCATCCACGAAGGCTGAGTTTCATTGAAGTCTAGGTCAAGCCTGTCTGAAGATTGGAACTGAATTTTATTTACGACCATTAGGTATCAGGCAGGAATAGAGTGCGGAAAACATTATTGCTGGGTAGAAGACCAGGGCGTAGTTTGTAGGTACCATCGCGACATTTACCTGGTGTGACTGAGAAAAACACATAGGGAAACTCAGTGAGGACGAGTGGCCGCTGCGATCATTTCCAGGACCTACCGATTGCTACACCAACGCTCTACCAACTCAGCTCCGACCGCTCGGTCTCAAAATTGGAGTAATAATGTCCTTATGAAGACTTATCTGACATTTTGGTATCGAATAAAGCAATAATTAACATAGTACAGTACGTGGTTTTACTTGTAAGTAGTCTATCTTTGACAAGCTACGTTTTTTCAAATGATTATTTCTCTAATCTCCCTGACGGACTTAGGGGAGACAATCCAACATTTGCTGAAAACAAGTAACCATGAAGAACTTTCATTTGCGGTTCCGGTTGGTCTATGCTAAAAAGTCTTGGAGAGGCGTCAGAAACTATTAAACAAGTTACTTCTTCCTTTCCTAAAAGTGCAAAAATGATCAAGATGTTTATTTCCCTTGCCGAAAAATGTTCCTATCGAAAGCAGAATGAACAAAATTATTATCGTCTACATTAAGCTAAAAAAAATATATGCATCCAGGGACCTAATAAATCGCTTTACATTGACATAAATGTAAGTTCAAACAATCGTCACAAAGGAAAAGTTATTATTTTGTCCCGAAAATATGATTTATCTATAATTTAAAATACTGGTGATATTTTTCTTCAGTTATTAGTCGAGACAGTTCTTTATAGTTTCTAACAAAAGCAAAAAAAATATACTCAAGTTTTACACAACTTCACTATCACGAACAATTCAAAACTTCTTCGCAAATGCTGACAAGAAAATGATTTGATTTGTAGTATCTAGTTCGGACCTAGATAAAATATGTTGAATCTATTTTGCACGTTTCCTTTAGATTTGAAATGATAACTTGATAAATAACAAAAGTTTCTAAGAACGAGTAAATACTTTTTCCCACAATTTATTAAAAATGGGGACTTGGTGATGTATTTGTCCTCATTTTTAATAGTTCAACCCAGCTTGGATTTAATACAACCAATGACGGGAACACTGACTATACATTTTTTCTTATATAAATCCTGCTTAGCTTTCATCATCTCAGGTGTGAAATATGATTTAATTAAGCACTGAGCCCTATCAGCAAGCTTCGTCGGGCCGGGGTAGGGCCAACCGTATCCCAACCATTTCGCGGTTGGCCCAACTTTCACCCGACGAATTTTGCTGATAGGGGTATAGTTTTGAAGAAAATGTATTTTGAATTTAAAGTGTGGATAACAAGAGTTTAGAACAACATTGCTAGATACATTAGAATAATGATCATTGGTATTATATGCTTCAACATGTTCACAAAATTTTATCTAGGTATTACAGGAAGGATATATATAGGATGTTATCTATCGGACATGCACATTTCGCATGCGGTCCGGAGGAATGATAGCTAGAAACAAACACTGCAATACACACTGCATATGTCAATAAGACTGATTTATTTTCTGTAGAAGTAAAATATAAGATTTAGCTTTTCTTAAATTGCGTTAAGTGAACTCATATTTTAAAGATATAATCCTTAGTGTTATATGGCAACATTCAGTTGTTTGGAATTTATTTTTTTCAAAACAATTAGCAAAATTAATATTTTACGATACATAATTATTTTAACTTGTTACTGTAGAATTATAAAAATGTTATTTGTATATAAATTTAGATCTACATTTTGAATTGCTTCAAATATTGGAAATTCATAATTAGTTCTGAACAAAACTAATCGTAAACACGATACAAGTAATAAACGATTAATGTTTTAGATTATGTTGCATTATTTTGCGGCATTTTCATGCTTTGAAGGCAACAAGAGATTTCACGTATCCAAAGGCCTCGTTGCACCACTGTGCGCTTCCGGGTCTTAGAAATGCTCCCTTAAATAGCTTCTTGCTTCCTGCCTATGTAATTCAAGTGGACATCCATATCTTGAATTATTTTTTCTGATGTGTGAGATAAGCTCGGATGAAATTATTTACCCATAAAGATAAGTAGCTCACACAAGAAGTAAATAGCATAGAGATATCTAGGAAATTTTATAAAGGAATGGTGACAATGAACTGAAAGAAGGAACTACCCTATCAGCAAGCTTCGTCGGGCCGGGGTAGGGCCAACCGTATCCCAACCATTTCGCGGTTGGCCCAACTTTCACCCGACGAATTTTGCTGATAGGGTATACAGGACATCCAATAAAAATCAATATCCTTCCAAACCATTCTAGCATTAACCTATCTAAATGGAATTTCGCTAACTTATAGAAAACCGAATAGTCAAGTCACCTGAAAAGACTTACCAGACAATTGTAAATCTAAAATAGCCCAGGGCTCCATATAATTTTGTAAAAGTGTAGGTTACGTTAAGTGACAGATTAATGGAAAGTTCTTCAGAACCCCAAAAGATTTTCATATAAAATTCCAGTTTTATGTCTGTATGTAGGTCCCCAAGATCCTAAAAGAAGTTGATGAGAAACTACTATAGCTAAACATATTTTATGTCTTTATGTGGAACTAATTTTAGTTACAATCTTCATCTGCGCAACTCTTCTTATGCTCTTTTGAATCTAAAGAAAGTTATAAATCTGTTACCGTTTCAGCTGTAGGGCAGTACTTAAAATTGAAAATTAATAAGTACCGGGGCCCATGGAAATTAAAATATTGCATAGGTTCTGGGTGAAATTCATTCTATACGATTTGGAATCTTTTTATGACCATTAGAGCTACTGAGCCTCCTTGGTCCAGTGGTTGGAGTCGCTGACTTTGGACCGGTAATAACGAACAACTTGTAGAACATCATTCAAGAAAATTTCTATTAAAACGAATGCGACAACTTCAAAACGAATACTACACAAAAGCTTTGAAATGCATAATGGAACAAAAAGAAATTTAAATGAACGGAACCTGTCCCCCAGGAGTGGAGAAGGTAGCGGGGAATCGGCACGCGTGACTCGGCACGCGGACTCGGCACCAGTGGTTCGCGGCTGAATTTAACCACTGAATAGAGGATAGTTACGAGGCATATTTCAAAAGAAGGAACTATTGCTTATAAAGCAAAACAAAAGAAATGTACTAAAAATTTATTATTGGTTGAACTTAATTTTCTATGTCGTCATTATTAATTTCCAAGCATTGTTGGTGTGGTGAAATAAACTTCTTTACACTCTATGCATACAATTTCGAAGGGATTATTTTTATTAATTGTTGAGACGAAACTTAATTCTTCAGGTCCAGGAACACGTAATAGTCACTAGGTGAAAGGCAAGGGTTACATGCGTTGGACCAACACGGCGTTGGACCAACACGGCGCTGAACCAACACGGCGTTGGACCAACACGGCGTTGAACCAACACGGCGTTGGACCAACACGAAACCACCACGGCGTAGGACCAACACGGCGTTGAACCAACACGGCGTTCGACCAACAATAATAACCGGCATACGACCAACACGATAAAACACAAATCTTGATAATATTGAAATAATTATGTAATAATAATTTATGTAAAAAACTAGCTTCAAGGGTTACATGCGTTGGACCAACACGGCGTTGGACCAACACGGCGTTTGACCAACACGGCGTTAGACCAACACGGCGTTAGACCAACACGGCCTTGGACCAACACGGCGTTGAACCAACACGGCGTTTGACCAACACGGCGTTGGACCAACACGGCGTTGAACCAACACGGCGTTGAACCAACACGGCGTTTGACCAACACGGCGTTGGACCAACAATAAAATTGACAACGCCCCAGATATATAAAACCTAAAAATATAATAAAAAATATGATCTTAAATTATTTTTTTGAGCACCTGCGTAGAACCAACACTGCGTTGGACCAACACCGGCATGAGACCAACACTTCGAAGTACCGGCGTTGGACCAACATGGCGTTGAACCAACACGGCGTTCGACCAACACAGATTTTTGCCCTGGGGTGTTGGTCGTACGCCGGTTGTTGCTGCTTGAGAGGGTGTTGGTCGTACGAAGTGTTGGTCCAACGACGCATCCCCAAAGGCAAGGGGTGAAAGGTACGAACTATAAGAGAGGGTGATCAGAAAGATCCAATCGGAACTTCTGAATCGTTTCGACAGTGCGGTCAGCAGTGTGTTCTCGAGTTGTCATGAAAAAAAAAAATACTGACGTTAGCATTCCACGTTGCCGGTTCGGAATAGCCTATCTTAGTTCTGAAAATTTTTTACAGCACAAGCGTGAATAACTGCCAAGTTTATATATTCTCGCACCAATATTGCTCACTGTAACGTCAAGCTATTTTGAAACTATGGCCGGGTTGAAGCTACTGCGCAAGCACAATCACATCACTGTTGCCAGTCACTTTTCTATATAACCAATCGTCCCTTGTCCTTGACATACTCCTCAGATGTACTTCAGAAAACTTCAGGAAACGTGCCACATGAGAGTTTCCAATTTTAAAATAGACAATGAATTCTACCACACTGGTTCTCCATCGCTGGACTATCTACAGCCTTGCGACTGTATTTAAATTAAACAAATATGGAAGAGTAACAGTTTCGATTGTAAGTATAAATGTGTACACATAAAATATATCTGGCTACAGAAGTTTCCAAGAAACTTGAAAGAATGAACACACAAATGCAAGGTTTAAAGGTGTCTCAAGAATTTATAAATCATGTATCAAATGACCTACTATTTTATTTAAGAAATAATGTTTGTGAATCCCTGTGATGCCCTAAATACATGATCGTCACATTGCTTGTCTCTGATGAGAGGCTATTTGGTATTATATAAGTAAGCGAAAATTCGATTTGAATAGATTATTTTTAAAGTTGGTAACTGAATTTTGGAACACTCTGTATATTGCATTTAATCACAATTTGTTTTTCTTGTTTTTATTTTGTGTGTGTGTGTTTTGAATTCAGTAAGTTTTCTTTTATTATTACCGACGTATAGCTGCATTAGTTGTGTTGAAACTAAGGAAAAGTAAATATACGTGCCGCTGCAATCTGTCGCTATGGCAACAGGTAAAATGACAGTAAAAATGCATAACATTGGGTTCGGTACTAAATTGATCTATTAAATTGCTAGTAGTGAAGGTGAAAAACGAAACAATATTTCAGTTTGCTACAGTTTGATAGAAACCTACACAACACATTGTCTATAATAGTTTGCAATATTTTAATGTAAATTCTTGTCAGTGGTTCAGCTGTACGTAATAAATCAGTGCTCCAATGAGTTATACATATATTCCACTAAATGATGCTTTTAGTTCAAATTTTCAGACAGGAGGAAATATAGGAACAAGATTTAAAGGAACATGAGAAATATATATTCGTCTAAATAAGCAGAACATTGTTTAAGCATAGATACAAAGTAGGGGAAAGCTGTACAAGGGAACAAATTTTTTATTTCATTTTTATAAATCAATAGAGCCACCTGGAAGAAAGTACGTAATTCTCAATTTTAATGTAATGATTTTTTCGCAAATCCATGTAAAATTTGTAGAGTGTACAGGTTTGTTATATTGTGTGCTACAACTTAATTTTCATGCACATGTTTTGTGTCCCAAGGTACAGAATGTACCTAGCGACACATGTAGTTGTGTTCAGGGTTTAAAAAGTATGCAAAATTGGCACGCCACGGTCACCAATCATCAGATTTAGCAACCCGGAGTCACACCTGGTGGCCAATTTTGACCACCAGTTCTTTTCTCAAAATTCTCAACTATATCGGTATCAAGACAGTGTTGCCATTAACCACCGTCCTGTATTTCATCTTGGTGCCGTGAATGCATTATTTTCTATGCATTTTCGGCAGCCCTTGTAGTACTGCAGCTTGTTCAGACGCCGCTGCTGCAGCTGTGTGAGTATCCAATAAAATAAGTAGTTTGCCTAAGGGAGGACTGTTTTAAGTGTTTTATTTGTATGGCAATTCATCTTGGTTCTTGGCTAATTTCAATATGAAGGTGTATCATTGTGTAACATGCATGTGATTTATGTTTAACGTCAATAAAATATATTATATGAGGCTACCAGCGATTATAAATGGCCACAAAAAATTCTTCAGGTGGTCTCAATTGGCCACCAACTTTTAGACAACTTTTTAAACACTGTCTGTACCAAGAGACACATGAAAATCAATCTAAACTGAAACATTTAATAAGTAATACATTTATATACAATAAATAAATCATGTAAGAAAGTATTTATTTACATCTGTTTAAAGAAGTAACGAAATCTGTTTAAAGAATTACTAAAATTCTACATGCGCAATACATGAAAACGATACAAAGGAAACTTAAGGTACCCTACTACACGATATGAACAGCGCTTTGTTCCGCCAACAGCTAATGGCTCAGGAAGTTTTAGAATAATGTCATTTTTAGCATTCGAAAATATGTTTGACTTACTATCACTGACTAATGTATAAGTTTTAGACATTTTCTTTAGATTTGTGTCGGTTTTAGACATTTGCTAACGTTAAATCGATTATCTTCATATGCAATCTGCTTGTCCACTGGTACTTTTTAACACTGTGTCCCTTGGTACATCCTATGTTTCCTTTTCCAAAAATATGTTGTTACACAAAACTCACTAGTTTGAACTTTCACTTACTTGTTTACTTGTAAACAACACGCTCTTGCGAATACAGTCCATAAATATTTTCTTTCGCATTAGTTTTAGCACACAATAATGTTACGAATTGTCCTCCTGAAACTTACTCCTAGTCCTTGAAAAGTGAAAATATAAAAGTTGTCTTCTTACTATAGTCACCATTTGTACTAAACCAGAGCACTGAAACGCGGTACTTTCTTCCTGAGTTATTGTTAACCAGAAATTACTACGGTGTCCCTAGGTGCATTTTGTCCACTGGTACAGCACTTTCCCCTAATTTTTGGAGAAGTAGGAAACCATGGAAACAGTTTTATTTAGTTAAATATTTTAATATGGTTTAAGTTTCAGAGTTGAGATATATAGAGAGTAATTATAGCAAGTTTGAAGCAAATTGATGTAACTGATTTCATATGAGACGCGAATGTAAGCGTTAATATTTATTTCTTGTATCATTAAACTCTAATAAACAGACAGTTTTGGTTTGACCAAAATGTGGAGGGTTTTCTACTCTACCACAATCTCAATTTGAAAGGAAATAGTTCCAGCAGTTCTTACATAATGCGTGAATTTGTTTTCCTTAAAGTATCCTTGCCATGAATGCGCTTCTCTTTCCCTTGTTCGGATTATATATATTTTTTTAAATTATAATATTTGTATCTATTTATCAGATTAAAATCCTAATCTAGTGGTTCAGGCGATAACGTCGCGGACTTCGGATTAGCAATGGGTAGGCAGGCCTATTCAAACCCCGCGGTTGCCCATCCTGACCGAGGTTTTTCTAGGGTTTTCCTCGGTTTCACCCGGCAAATGGTACTTTAGAAACCATACTAGGCAATACCTTCCCAATTCTTCATTTACCCAGCTTGAGCCAAAGATGTCAAAAGGCCTTAAATAAGTTCAAAAAATAAATATCAGATTCAAATTATGGAGGTGGAAAATTTTATTTAGCTCTGAAAAGGTCTGATTATAATTATATATCTTTGGTATCGCGAAAACGTGATAACTTGGTTTCTACAAATGTATCTAATACTGTTGTCAGTTCTGAGCATTTCGTTCAAAAACTTAAACAGCATCTAAATCACTAGTGCCATCTACTACTAAATGAATAAACTATATACCAACTAAACTAATTTAAACTACATTACTGATGTATCTATTTATTGTCATCTGTTAATAAATGAATACAGTACACTGCCTAATTAATGACATTTTCTTGGTCAAATTTAAGTATATTGCAATAAGCACATTTTAGTTAATAGATTGTTTTAACTATAAAGAGTTTTTACCTTGTCAGGTTTGCTCACAACATATTTCTGTGGCTTTCAGAACCCTATTTCAGTAAAAAATAAACAGCGATAAAACTGTATTTTTGAATGCGCTAAAAGGTAATAAGGAACAACTTAACAATAAAGAATACTACTTACTACAACTTCCTTGATGTCACACTGTGAAAAGCAGTTTCTTACAATGAGAAGAAAGTTCTTATCTGCGCAACGAGAAAAAAAAATATTAAAAAAGATAGATCAACATCTTCATTTAATTTAACATAAGAAAATGCCGGTTTAGAAATAAAACCAGTGATCTTATTTCCAAACTTCGACGTTCTCATTCTAAATTAAACGAGAATGTTCATATCTAATTTCGACTATCACGAAATTGACGTGTCATCTATTGATGGAAAGTCAAAAGTCACGACGTCAATTAGTGATCCTGAATTTATTTATTTATTTATTTGTGTAATTTCGACAGGGATGTACATCTCCAGTTAAACAAGGCATATACAGTTTACTATTACAAGATACTGTAATACAAAAAATAATTAAAAGATAGAAACAAGAATACTACAATTGCATATATTTGAGGTAAGGCATCCGTCTGTTCCAAAAATGACAGGTCTTCGAAAGATCTGCCATTTAGAATCCTCGATGCCACCTCGTTCTTTCTATAACAAATTTTATAAAATGGTACAAAGAAAATAGAAAGAAGACAGACTATAATATGAAGTAACAATACATCAAAGTAAAATTTAAGTATGATTCATAGAGCAGCTACCGATAAATGTATGAGTGTAAATAATTAGAACACAAAAAATAATCCAAAGTTTTAGGAGTTATACTTGAGGAAAGACATTCGTCTATTCTAAAGATGACAGATCTTCGGATGTTCATAAGGTGTGCCATTTTGGCCCTAGACGCCACCTTACTATTTCTGTAACAAAACTTAGATTAAGATTAAGCAAAGGAAAAAAAATAAATGACAATAGCAAATAAAATTGACTATGATTCAGAAGTATGTACAAATCAATGTCTCACCATATAAAACAATGATTTGCTTAAAATTAACTTTGTTATACTGTATGTCATGAGCTAATATATTTTAAAAAAAAATAATTTTGTGTATATTGAAAATGTCAAACTGAAATCTAGATATCGATATTTGTTGAATAATATATTGTAAATTAAGCAAACTCTGATGAGTGGTGAAGATTTGTATTTTTCTGTTCTTGGATTTGCATATGATAATAAATCTCTGGAACGAAGATTAAATTAATAATATTAAAATTTATTCGATATGAGAATGTGGCGTTATCAAGTATGTTATTTACAGTCTTGTATATTAATATCTGATCAGATATTTCCCGTCCGCTTTTTATAGTAACGTAATTAAATTCATGTAACAACTGTTTATAAGGTAGTTTTGATCTATAAGCCGATACATGATATTTTTTGTAATAAAGAAACCGCAGAGACTTTTTCTGATTTTTTCTATTCTCTTTTGTTGTGATTGATATCTGGGTGACCAAATGACTGGTACATATTCCAGTTTACTTCTTACAGCATAAGATAAAAAAAAGTCTAAATAGTTGAGAAGACAACTCAAATTTTGATAGTTTATCTAATAATATACAATAATTAATCTTAGCAAATGTCTTAGCAAAATCAGACTTGAAATTTCAAAATATTATCTTTAAATATTTAGTGCACTTCTTTGTAGTTAATTCTATTTCGTTTCCTTAAAGATTACTTTTTATAATTCAATTAATTGGAATTATTGACAAATGTTGCAACTTTTAAGCATATTAAGAAATATATTTTTAAAAAAGTACTCTCAAGTGGAGGTGCAATGGTCAAGATTATAGGTGCAAAAGCTTTAATTATTTTTAATGCCCTTTATTAATTTTACTAATTAACATTTACTTAGGATCACTTTGCTTATAATTAATTAACATTTACTTCCGTTCTCGTACGCTTTTGACTGGGCTTCGAAGGGGGCACAAAAATCAAAGTTTGTCCCCCTTGAAAAATCCAAGTTGCGGCACTACAGTTGCTCATTCGATTGGTAGGCTTTTTAACGGAAACTTACGAAAAATATCATACAAACGTCACGCTAATCAAGCAGAAAGGTGGCATAAAGCCAACTACGCAGTATCTAGATCTGCTATTCAGATTAAATATTATATCATACAATCAGATTAACGTTGAATATATACAGTGTTATTCGTATGTAACGGTACAATTATCGTGATATAATCCATATATAAAACGAATAAATATTCTTATTCTAATTTTATATGAAAAGAGAATTCATGCATTATTTAGACGTCATAGCATAGCATTACATATTCCATCATTTATGGCACGACACACATTGTCCTATTTCCCCTGGTGTAGTGAATGGGTAAAAAAGTCTGATTTAATTGTGGAGATATTGATGAAAATGCTACGCTGTTTGAAATATCTTCTTACGCTAGTGTAATGAACTCATATTTTCTCAATACTTCTGCACATAACAATTCTAGTATTTACTGTTTGTCGATACGTAATAGAGGAGAAAGGTTCCTAATTTGGTGACAAAGTATACATTTTTATAAATATAAAAATCAAGCGAGTGATTGGTGAAAAGTGTTTATATTATTTAGGCTTGTATAATTATGCTCTACTTAATAATCGTAAAGTTATTTTCTTAGGGTTTGTCTAAGTTAAGTTGTGAATATGTATGTAAATTCACTTCAGTGCTACCTAATTTAGCGATATGGGTAACTTAAGCAAAGTTATGGAATATCTTAAACATACTGTATAAGATATTTTTTGGACATGAGATGTCTACCCATAGCTCTTTGGCGACTAATGGGTATGAGTTAACGTTTTAAGTGCATCATGGCCGAATATAACTCGACTCATGGGATGAAGAGGAGCTCTCTGGTTGTTTGCAATCTGCACATGGTGGTTTAGAGATTGCAACGTTTTTGAAAGTTATAAGATTATTTGTGCAGAAAGTATGAAACAAATTGGAAGCTTTCAGGTGGAATATGGCATTTGTATCGAAACGAAAACGGTCTGCTCAAACTTTGGACATTATAGAATACTCGAGTTTATACAGCACGTGCAGAACATTATAGATGATAAACCCGGAAATTCCATGTTTACCATCGCGATGGAGCTCCACGAATTTTAGGATACAATCAGAGGTTTGATATACGATAACCTGCGCTACAGGTCACATGCAATGAGAAGAGGTCACCTCATGTTTGCGAGAACACAGGAACTTGCCTGCTTCGTGCAACAAGGTTAAGGGTCGCGGTGACTCAATTGGTAGAGCATTCACCTCTGGTGCTAGGGGTCGTAGGATCGATCCCTGCTGATGCTATGTGGGCTTTGTAGTGGACAAACACCGTGTGCGTGGATTTTCTCGGGGTACTCCCGTTTCCTTCCACTTTCTTCATTCCACTAATTTATCCCATCATCATCTATCCGGTCTGAGCCAAAGTTGCCTATAGGCCTTAAAACTAAATTCAACAAGGTTAAGAACCAAGGAGGACATGGCATGCTCTTTCTATTCTCTGATGAGAGAAACTTCGGTCAGGACCAAATCATGAACACACGATTGTTATGTGCAGTTCCTTCAGATGATGACAGGGTTGTGCACATCGAGTTTCCAGCAACGACGATGGTGTTAGGAACGATGAGTGGCTAGGTACATTTCATACCATCTTAATTCTTTTAGCAATTTCTTCATGCTATTCCTGATGCCTACATTCAGCTGCTAAAACAGTTTTTAAAGCATGGTTAGACGGTATAACCAATGGACGACCGTATGTGTTCGTGTGCGACTTCGCACCTGCCCACACGGTTCGTGACACCTAACAATGGCTAGCCTAAAACTTTCACGATTACGTGACACCAAACATATGGCGTCCGAACTCACTCGATTTAAATCCCATGGACTAATATGTGTGTAGTGTTTTTGTACAGTACACGAACGAACATCCCCACAGCACCACCGCTTCTTAGCAAACCGCCATTATCCAGGTAGTGTCCCAAATGAATAAGGACCACTTAATTCGAGCATATCGCAGCTTCAGGGCCCATATTGAAGCTGCCTGTTGTGCTTTTATCGAATAAACATATAATTGGACAACTGTTGCACATTCGTACATACTTTCATCACAATATATTTGGAGTTTTGTCAGATAGAGCTGTTTTATTATGATTGCAAATATACCCTCAAATACCCCACACACTCTGTATATGCATACTTTTGTTTGTATTATCAAATTAAAAGAAAAGATACTAAACAATATGTTCCGTAACTGTTGTGCCAAGTTTAATAATAATAATAATACTTATACTTTATTATGGGCACTTGACAATACAGCTTGTGGCCTGTGCACGTCACCCAAATACATAATAATGCAGCAGAGTACAGAATAAAATACATATAAAAGCAGGCATTAATTTTAAAAAAAATCAAACAGTGATACAAAGTATATGGCAAAATAAACATGAATTATCAAACAAAAACATAAATGGTACAATAAAAAATCTAAAATACGATCTAGTAAGATCATCATACAGTCAAATTAAAAAAGCAAATAGTATAAACATAGTCAAACTCGCTAGAACATAGCTAGGGATAGAATGAATCTATGTCATGACACCCACAAATAAGCCATAGGCATATGTACATACAACCAGTAAAACGTTATAAAAAACTCTTATCATGGATAGTCAAAAACATTAGTATCTGTTCTATCAACATAATAAGATAAGTAGAATTAAAAAGTAAATATAAAGAATACATTGATAAAATATAAATCTAGTAATAAGAAATATTCTATGATATGTCATTAAAAAAATTGGTTAATATCTGCGCATAAATCAAAATAACATACATATTGTGAGAGATACTATTGTTGCACATTATTAAACTTACATAAGTTGATCATAAATAAACTTGAATTATTGTTGGAATATGTCTACCAGGTGTATGCATAAGTTTTTGCCGTTCTTTTTTTTGGTAAAGAAAACATGTAATTTTCAAGGGAAATTAATTTTGTTTTATTCAAATATTGGCCATCGGCTTCTGCACATTTTGCCCATCTTTCAGGTAATTGATGCATACCATGCTAGAAAAACTGGTTGTCTTTTGCGGCAGACCATTCGTCGAGCCATTTTCCAACGTCTTCCAAATTGCTGGGTGCTACTCTGCGAGCGCGTCCCCCATTGATAGTCAGATGTCGCCAGGTCTGGAAAGTACGGCGGGTGCGGAAGGATGTCCCATTCAAGCGATTTTTAGGTGTCTTTCACTGGTTTTGCTGTGTGAGACGGCGCATTGTCGTGTAACACAATCACTTTGCCATGTCTTCGGGCCCATTCCGGCCGTCTTTCGATCAATGTGTGCATTAACGGTTTCGCCGGGCTTCAAGAGTTCATAATACACAATACCGCTCTGGTCCCACCAGACACAAAACATGGTCTTCTTGCCGAAGCGATTTGGCCTTGGTGTTGAAGGACCGGCTTCGCCAGGTGAAAGTCACGATTTTTTCCGTTTCGGGTTTTCAAAATAAATCCATTTTTCGTCACCCGTCACAATTCGATACAAAAGGGATTTTCTTTCGTGGCGTTCAAGCAGCATTTCACAAGTGACTTTGCGATTTTCCATTTGACGTTCATTCAAATCGTGTGGGACCCATTTACCCAGTTTATTGAACTACCCATTGCTCGTAAACGTCTGCTGATTGTTTCTTGTGACACATTTAATGCTTTTGCCAATTGCTGTTGAGTTTGAGTTGGGTCATCCTCCAATAACACCTGCAATTGCTCGTTTTCGCACTTTTGTAGTCTACCAGAGCGCGCACTGTTTTTCACATTGAAATCACCACTTTTAAATTGTCGAAACCATGTCACATGTTCTAATCGATGGAGCGTGTTCACCATATGTTTCTACCAGCACACGATGACTTTCAACAGCCTTTTTCTTTTGATTAAATAAGAAAAGCAATGCGTGCCGCAAATGTTCTTTTTCAGGCACAAACTTCGACATGATCACTGAACGATAAAACAAAGACGCTAATGTTTGGCGGACTCAACTTGTGTGTGTTTGTAGTTTAATGTCAGACGAACAAAATGACGTATGTGTCAAATGAATACGCTGCGTACTTTTCGCTGGCGCCATCTCTTAGGTAAACCGGAAACTACTTATGCATACACTTGGTATCTTTTGATAATAATCATTTACTAAATTCGTGCATCGCGATATCGGCGATTTTTCATAATCAAAGTGCATGAATACAGAGGAACTTCTTATATTGTGGTATCCTCATTTTAATGTAATCTGTGGTGATTTGACCATCCAATACCCCATGAAACAATTTAATGTCATTTACAATGCGACGATCCGACAATTTAGTGAGACCCATATATGTTCTTATGTTCTCAGTAGGTTGAATACTGAATTTACTCTTAAACTTCCACTTAAGCCAAGATAAAAAGTTAATGTTGAACATTTTCAATAGATTGTTCTATATATTTTCTTTTATAATTCCAAACAGGACTTGCATACTCAAGGCCTGACCTGACCAAGGAGCAGAACAAAACTTTGCATGTTAAGAGACTTTTAAAATTCCTTTCACAAGACCTAGGTTTCTACGAGCTTTAGATGTCATATTTTCTATATGTTTAGTGTAGTATAATTTACTATCCATAGTAATACCTAGATCTTTAATAGTGGTTTTTGTCTCAATTAAATGATTTCCTAGTTTATATGGATAATAAGAAGGATTAGTTTTTCTAGTAAAAGATATACCAAAAGTTTTATTTTCATTGAGAGGTAACAGATTGGCATTAGCCCATTGAAAAACCTTATCCAGATCTTTTTGCAACATCAGATGGTCATTGATATTCGTAATAGATTTCAAGATCTTTAGGTCATCAGCATACAGTAAGCTATTATAAGAGAGATGGCATGAGAGGTCATTTATAAAAATAATAAACAACAGTGGTCCCAAGTTTGAACCCTGAGGGAATCCAGACGTTACCTTATATGTGGAGGATATACTTCCCTTATATCTTACCTTAAATTTACGATCTGTTAAGTACGAACTAATCAACTTCGCAAGAGGAGCTAGAAAACCATACAGAGAGAGTTTCTTAATCAATAAATTATGAGGAACTTTGTCAAAGGCTTTTTGAAAATCTAAGTAGATAACATCAACTTGACCTCTTTCCTGAACTTTAGGCCCAATTATGGATGTAAATTGTACAAGATTAGTAAGAGTTGACTTATTGCTCAAAAAAGCATGTTGATGTGGTGAAATTCAAGTCTGAACTTTACTATAAATATGATTATATATATATTTTTAAAAATTTTTCGATAAGACATTAACAACAGAGATTGGTCTATAATCAATATTTTTCTTACCATGACTTTTGGTATTGGAGTGACTGCAACAGTTTTCCAGCTTATAGGTACATAACATGTATTTATACACCAATTATATATAGAGGCAAGAATTGGAGCTATAATATGGCTGATGCATTTAATTATGAAATTAGGTATACCATCAAGTCCACAAGACGATTTCAGTCTTAATTCTTTAATAGTAGAGAGTACATGTTGAGTCGTAACTGAAGGAGCACCAATAATCACAGAGTTGTTGATGTTTTCACATATGGGGTTCTCCGGATAAGGTAGATCGCCATTTTGATACACAGATTAAAAGTATTCACCAAAATATTGAACTAGTCTTTCGGGTTGCGTAATTATGCAGTCATTAACTTCAATTCCAGATAATGTTTCTGCGTTGTCCCTGGATTTACGTATATATTTCTAGAACTTTTGCGGTTCGTTAAGTAATTCTCACTTTTGATGTTGTATTTCAGTTTATCTCGTCGAAGGAGACACTTGAATTGCTTCCGCAAAGTTGAGAACACTGAATAGTCACTACAGTCACCACTAATTTTGAATTTCTTATGAGCTAAGTTCTTCCTTTTTAGAGTTTGTATCAGTTCTTTAGAAAACCAGTTAGGATATTTTTTATTAATATATTTCATACCTGGAATGTTATCGGTTATACACTTTTTTATAGCATCCTCTACTTTCAACACAACTATATCCAAGTCAAGATTCAAAAGTATATTGACCCAATCTACTGCACAAACTTGGTTATACAAAGCTAGATAATTACCCTTATGATATTGGAACACAGGATTATTGTTGACAGTCACAGGTATAAAACATACAGAAATTGCTATCTCAATAGGTTCATGAAACTGATCCGAAGGGACCATGTATTCAAGAGATTTCCTTACAGATATAATATCAAATCTGTATCTCTGCAGTGATTATCAATGTTCAAGTTAAGGTCATCCATGAAATTAAACAAACTTCTCGCCTTTGATTTAGAATAAGAATGGATATCAGAAAAGAACTCTCTATTAGACCAATCAACTTTAGAGATGTTAAAATCCCCAATAATTAGGATGTCAAAATTAACTAATTTAACAGATACATAATTCAGGTAATTTTCAAAGACATTATTAACATTCATATTAGGAACAAGATACACACAGGACACTAATAGCCTTTTCCTGTTTCCAAAATATATTTGTAACCAAATACACTCATTCCAAATCAGGTCTTCTATGCACTTTCAGATATTTCTTAACCGCGAGCATTGCTCCACCACCTCTGGTGCATTTAAGATTGCTGTAATTCCTATCAGCTCTATAGCAGCTATAAGTACTAGGCAGATAATCAATACTATTGTGCTCCTTAGAGAGCCAAGTTTGGGTGACACAGATCAAGTCGTAATCATTGCTAGCAATGGCTGTATAAAAACTGTCGCTTTTAGTTCTTAACCCCCTTACATTTTGATACCAAATTTTAACATTATGCTTAATCCTCCTATCCATTTCGAATTTCTTGAGATTTTACTTCTTTACTTTTATTTATTTCCTTTAATTTACAAAAGAATGGACCAATTAATATACCATCAGGCCATGTAGCCGGATTACTTATTATCTGATAGTCTGATTCATTTACCTCTACGTGGAACGAAGAATACGTATCATATCTCGTTTGAAGTTTAGTACAGTTTACACCTACTATGTTATGCTCCTTGATCAGATCATCGACCTCCTTTTCAGTTATTTCGGGATGAAATCGTGTTACGAAAAGTGCCTTTTTCTTACTCACTACCATATTCGTTTTTGCTTTAGCTTTGCCAAACGCCATTTTACGTTCATCTTTTTTTTATTTATCCCGTACCTTAGTTGCTGACTGTTTGTTAATATTATTATCTATTTTTTTCCATTTGTTTTTTGAGATAACATCTACCCAAGAGTCATTAGAATTTATAGATTGTGGATCATCTATTTTCTCATCAGTACTTAGTGACAGTTCTACGTCTACGCTTTGCTTAGAGGACTTTTTCCTTAAAGCATCGCCTAATGCTGTTTGTGGTTCAATAGCGGAGGTCCTAATCTTTTTCCCTGCAAATTTAGATACCGAATCACGTAATTTTGCATTTTCTTCCTTTAAAATGATCATTTCTTTTTCTAAGCAATTTAGTTCCTTCGTAAGAGTTTCAGTTAGGTTGTTAAAACCTTTCTGTATTAACCTAGTTAATGTATTAATATCACTATTGGATTCTATACCAGTCAGGACGAGATCACCAGTTAGTTCCTGCTGTACACCAACAGAGTCGTCACCCATATTACTTTTACTCTCAATATGATCTATTACGGATTTTACAGACGTCTCAGATCTAGCTGAGATATCTCCGATATACTCATTACCCTTATTCAAACATGTTTCATATATAAAAGTTGATTTCAAAATTTTGTCAACCTCATGTACCTCAAGACAAGATGTATGAATTTTAAGATAACAGGAATTACATCTTAAAACTTTTTGTCTGCCATATATAGGCTGGTCACAAATAGGACAGTTATCAGAGTTAGGTGCCATTAGAACAGAAAAACAAACCAAAAAAACACAAAGAATACTATGCTGGCCTCACAGTTCGTCCATAAACTAAAAATAAACAAAACACAAAATCGCTACCCGACCTGCCAGAGGATCTGTTAAAAAAGAACAGGACCACATGACCTTTCCAAATAGCTAGGGATGGTACGCTTAGACTAGAAGAAGGGCAAGATCACCAGGTCCTTTTTTAGCCAGACAGAGCCCTACTGCAACACACAGTTGTCAAACAGACAACCGGTTGACTAACTGCACTGTCTGTTCTCCAGCCCCACCACGTGGAGGAAAGGACGGTTACTCTTCAGATGTAGTGGCCAGAAGAATCAAGGAGACCCTTTGAACGAAGAGCAACCATGGGGTCAAAGGCCGAGAAGCGATAATAATAATAATAATAATAATAATAATAATAATAATAATAATAATAATA
>JAGDQP010008747.1:48609-61808 GCA_022664845.1 Lepisma saccharinum | reverse complement strand
AATTCCCTCATTTACTCTCTCTCTCTCTCTCTCTCTTTATCTCTTTCTATTTCTGTCTCTGGTTGACTGGGAAAGTTGGGCCCAGCCCTGGAAGATCAGCACGGATGCTAATCCTGTTAACTCGACATTTTAACTCAACTGATTTAAACTCGATCGTCCAAGCTATTAAGCGTACATTTTCCAGTGAATTGGAGCCACCGCCCCTCACCCCCGTAAAAAAGAAGAATGAAGTGTTTAAGTATCCATATTCTCCATTTTTACATTGTTACTGTAACTCGATTTCACTACCACAGTACTAAACTCGTTTCTTTCATCCTTTAACAAAAAAAAAATTCCCCCACTTAGTTTATCTCAGAGACTATTTCTACACAATACTCCCCACTTCAAAGACTTTCTACACTCACCCTCCCCACTTCATCTAATTCTGTATCCTCCCCCTCACTCTCACACTCCCTCAGTTCCACTAGCAAACCATTCCTTCTCATTAATTCTTGCTGTTCCGTCATGTGCAGAACCCAAAATTGTTTCACGGTTGATTTTAACCACAAAATTCGGTTACTAACTTCTCGGGGAGGCATTATCTGCTTGCCTTCTGGCCTTCGTGGAACACAAGGTCACCCATATTATAGTTTAACGCTAGTTGGACTAGAAAAAGCACTGGGAGGTTATATAACGAAGAGGAAGGAAGAAGGCTATGCTTCATTTGTAATTGTTAACACTCATAAAAAATTCCAGAAGGAAGATTTTCATTCTAAAAAAAAAAAAAAAAAGGAGAAGAAAACGAAGAAGGTAAACAGAGGAAATAATAAGAGGAAAACTTCTCAACATGTTTGAATATACTCCAACAAATCAATGAACTGAAAAATTAGCTGAGTTTTCTGTTTGTAGTGGAATTTACTGCATCAGCTTTTATTCACTTCAGGTAAATTCTCTTTTCCTTAACTTTTTATATTAGTACGCTCTCTCTCTCTCTCTCTCTTTCTCTCTCTCCATCTATCTATCTATCTATCTATCTATCTATCTATCTATCTATCTATCTCTGTCTTTCTGTGTGCGTTTGTGTTCTTTTTCTCTATTTCTTTTTTCTTCACTGAATGTGCTCTAATGAATTTAGTTTAATGAAATTTAAAAATGAGCTTTCATCCTTTTGTCGTATTGCTGTTTTTCTTTCTATGATTCTTCACGTCTTTCCTCCACATTTTAAATGCAAAATTTGTATTTCATTTCAAAATATTTCTTTCTATTTTGCATTATAGCCTGATTACCTGTCATTGAAGCAACCCAAAATGTAGAACTTTTTGATTCAGCTTTTTGTCCTCCTTTACGGTCCAAATTATTCTCCTCAACTTAAGTTCCTGTACCAGGATTCAATGCCTTACAATGTTATGAGTGTGCAATACATAAAATGCACTCATATACAAAGATGCGAGGTGATAAGAAAACAAAAAGACTATGATAAAATCATTGAATTTGAGAGAAAATTGAAACGACTAGCAAGGTCTTCAATGTATTGTGATTAACTTTGTCAAACGGCTTTTCAAAGTCAATATAAATCACATCGACTTGCTTTCCTTCGTCCAAAGAGATAGCAATAAAATCTGTAACAATTGCAAGGTTCGTTACCGTGGATTTTGTTTGTCGCTTTTTCCTCAAAATCACAACATGGGTGCCCTTGCCTCAGATTGTTCCAAGTGGTCGGCTACCCTGAAAGATTTTCCACAGCTTTTCCTCAATGACAGTGGACTAAATGTAGGAATAGTATCTTCAAATTAGATCATGTACTGTTGCTTTAGGAAGTTACAAACTTACAGAGTTTCAATTTCGTGGTATACAATAATCTTTTTTTTCTATTCTTTAAGAAACTGTTGGCGTAGGGATTCTATCAGACTTCCTCGTGGGAGTGGAGCCAATCTGAATTCTTGAATCTTTATTTCTTTTTTTTACGGATGAAAACATATAGAAACCCTGCAAAACTCTATCCATCCCCACAATTTTGGTTTCATATCCCCCTGAATTAAAAACCTTGGCAGAATCCGTGTGTTCTTGTACGAGTTAGGGCACTCTACTAACCACTAAAAATGAAAAGGCATTGTGCGCGGATGGATTTGTTACAAATTGAGCAAATACTTTTGGATAGTTAAGAAATGGTTAAATATTGCTTTCTCGCAAATGGCATATTAAATTGACAATAGATTATGCTAAAAAAATACACCATTAGACAAGGGATTGTACTTATTCAACTCGAATACATTTATGATTTACAGATGGCAGAAAAGTACACAGTTAATATTACAAAAATATTGTAGTAATTATGTCCTTTTGTTATTTCACTGAACTGTGATTTAATTACCATTATTATTCTATACCGATTAATTGCATATTTTATTATTTGTTGATGATACCAGATGTTCTAGCCAGAATTATAATACAATAACCGTGAGTTGAAAGGTGTTGGATTTTCTATAAATAACGTTTAGCAGCCAGGCTGTCACGTTCTTTTTCTTCGCTTCAGATTTTTTTCATCTGTATTATATCTAAAGTTAATTTATTATGTGATGCGAAACGTTCTCCGAGTCGAACCTCTGCCCTTCCTCGTATTAACCGATCTGTGCGCTCTCCAAAGTT
This sequence comes from Lepisma saccharinum, assembly GCA_022664845.1. Classification (NCBI taxonomy): domain Eukaryota; kingdom Metazoa; phylum Arthropoda; class Insecta; order Zygentoma; family Lepismatidae; genus Lepisma; species Lepisma saccharinum. Next base: position 59,183 of record JAGDQP010008747.1, on the reverse strand, counting down.
GCATTTGTGCGGTTGTCACATCAACTTATCCGTATATTGCTGTATGTATTCAGGCCTTTTTCTGCTTCAACCTGACTCTAGTTGCTTCTTTATACGTGTCCATTGTCACCTTACCATCATACAGCGCCATTTGCAAAATATTGTAATTGGATAATTAACGTCAACAGATGTAGAAGCACGTAACGCCAACGAAAGAACCTGACTAGATACCTGCAACGACTGCTAAACTTCAATAATATAACACTTATAGATTATTTCTTTATTCACTGCCATGAATATCGTATTCCCGTAATCTCTTTTTCCTTCTTGAATCCACATCATCGGCTCATAATCATGGAACAGAACTTCCTAAATTACCTTACCTTGTCCCAGAAAAAAACAAAACAATGTTCTTCCGAACTTAAAAGAAAACGAAGGATGGACTCCTAGCTAACCCTAGTGATGGCAAGGTACCGCAGCTCACAATTCAAACAGGTACCGTAGCTGTCAAAGTTTTAAGGTACGTAACTAAAAGACAGCAACGTTGAGATAAACGTATTTTCCAACACAAGGACAGTGGATGACCACAACCTCAACATTGGTTGCGCTGCTGTTTTCGGTTAAAGAGTATGGTACAGAGATATATTGGAAGAAGCTAAATTCACCTCTAGTAGGACTGACAGACGTTTAGAAGGTGTCGTATGAACCACGACTTGATGCTAACGAAGAAAATCAACCAAGGGAGACAAACCTTAATGTCGTTGTAGAAGGCGATAGAAGAATCTAGGACCAGTCCAGCAACTATAAGGTTAGATTGGATGAGTTTCAATGAACTTTTGAAGGAATACAACGCTTCAACAAGACGATATACGTAACTCGAAACATAAATGAAGTCATATTCACGACATAGATAACCAGGCAGCACAGTAATTGAACTCAGTGTCTAGGTTAGATAAGAATAGCTTAGACAAAGCGGTAGTAGTAGAACGACTGAGGCGCATGCGCGAACAAAAGTATGTTGCATGTTAAAAGATAGCACGTAGAATTTTGTTCGCGCATGCGCCTCAATTGCGTAATCTGTTTCACAATCTATAAATAAAATATTACCACGAATAGAACAATTAAAAGTAGTCACAAGTCAAGGATATAACTATATTGAGGTCTTGTATCCATACTTATAAATTAATGAAAATAGGCTGTCAAGATTCATATACATGACTCTATTGTAAAAAAACACACTGTAAACGTTACAGTTTCGGTTATCTATCAACACCCTTCCTCAGACGAAACACTAAACTACTAATTTCGTGGATTAGTGTTTTATCAGAGGAAAGATAGGTGTTGATACAACGCCGAAACTATATCATTTACTGTGTGCTTCTGCAATTCAAGTCAGCCTATTTTAATTAACCTAAGTCAGGAAATCCTTGTCACCAATTAAAGATAGTACAAACATGGGTAAAGCTAACCTAAACCTGGAATAATGATACGGAAATTAATTCACGGAAACCTAATAGAGTTCTGACTCTTCCAACTTAACGTGTGGAAGAATCTCTTACAATAGCATGTTATATAAATGGATAAATAAAGTTGGTTGTGCTCACAGAATGATGATCCCCGTGTACAAACAGTCTCGATGGAGCAGCTAATTTAATTAATTGAGAATGGGCAATGAGCATGTAACATTGAAAATTATGTTGCATGGTGAAAATATATGTTTTATTAAAGGTATTATGTACTAGGTTACGTTCGATTATGTTAATTAGATTAGGAATTCATATGAACTACAGTAATTGTTACATGATATTAGGAAAATAACGGCAAACCTATTATTTTTATTTTGCGCTTATCTATTAATACCAGCGTCGAAGTATATAGAATACATATGTTGTCATTGGTTTAGTTTATGATTCGCTAGAGTCACAACGTTAATATATATTTATTTTGATTGGACAAAGTAAAGTTGTTTACGAAGTTCTTTTCCAAATATGACTTTATGATGTAGATTAGAGAAGTGAGAAGAGATTACAAGAAATAAACACGATGTTCGTGGCAGTGAATAAAGAAACAAGCTACATGTGTTATATTATTGAATTTGAGCAGTCGTTGCAAGTTTCTAGTTTGCTTCTTTCGTTTAACTTAAAAAGACTTTATCCATTTCTATTCTGCCATGTCTATTGATGGTTATTTTCCAAGCTGCTTCGATTAACACTCCAGCGACACGTTTCGGTCAGTCCGGGAACTCAATGATCACACCTCGTAAGTTACTGTAACAACCCATGTAAAAAAATAAAAATAACATTTCGATACAGTTTCAAGATTCATAAAAAGTGGAGTGAATTAAAAAAAACAAGTCTCAACTTGAAGTGAGAAGCATGCTCTCTGTAATATTACCCTACTGACGTCCTATTACTTTTTCTAGTTTACATGTACATGTGTATAAACAAACTTGATTACCTTTTTTTTTTTTACTATCGTTTCAAACAAACGTGCCTTATATAACAAAGAGTCTATTACGAGAAAAAAAAGAATGAAATATTCTTCTCTCCCTTCCCCATACCATCTTCATCTGAAGACAACTTCATCTCAAATACGTAACAGACAGTTGAAAAGAATAGTAGCAGTTATTGACATAAGTCAGACTTCACATTTCATTTTGGTAGAAACTTTGTATCAAAAAAACAAAAGTAGGAAACTTTATGACGGTCTTATTGAAGAAGAGAATAATACAAAAGAGTTAGAAAAGAGAGAGAGAGAGAGAAAGCAATTTAGAAGACAAGTTTCTATTCTTAAGTCAAAATGGAAAAGTTTCTTTATTACAGTTTTTTTTTCTGTAGTCTGAGTATGCAGATTGAAAATTCCCTGTCTTCTTTTTAATTTAATGGTTTGCTGGGAAAGTAGGCGTTTAAAAGTCTAAAGAAAATTCATATTTATTACAGTAATTTAATATCATTGAATACAATGAATATCAGTGGCGGTAATATATTTATTTTGTAAAGAAATTTGAAACAAAATGTTTATAGAAATTAAACACATAGAAATGATTAACCAATAGATCTAGAAAATTGCTACATATAACGATTTCGGTTGTGAGATATTTTATCTGGCAACCCTGATCGCCAGTTCCCTGTAATAATGGCGCAAGTATCGGGCTGTGATTATCATCATCAAAACAAGAAGAAAAGTTGAAAAGCTTCGTGCAAGATAGTCCTATGCCACATTTTTATGATTCTGAGAAAAATGAGAATAAAGATTTTAAAATATTTCATAAATCAGAATTTATATATTTTTTGAATGCAAAATTACTTCGAAAATGCAGAACTGTATTATTTTTTCTTATTTTATGTCCCTTAATAGAAAAGCTATAACTAAAGGGACCTTCTATTCCCGCTCATGGCGTCGGTCCATCCGTGTCCTGAATTAAATCTCAGGAACAATAAGGTTTAGAGAGAGGCGTGAAGTGTCGTTGGAATCTTGCCTAGACTAGCTTAGAGTCAGTATTGATTGGTGCAATAATTCAGTGTTGCTAATCCATTAAAAATAATAGTTCAATTTACTTCCATTCAGTTAGTCCTAGCTGCGTAAAGTTTAGCATAAGCATTATTCGACACAATATACAAGTACTGTAAGTTTTCCTATACCTAAGCACAAGTTGTCAGTGTTGCCAGCCTATTATTTTAAATAATACTTGCATGGATAAAATGCTATAAAAGGACCGGAACCTTTGTGGTTCTTATTAGGATTGCTGTACCAACTTGTTTAGTTCCAACGTGTTCCCATTTGTTAGCACCAATGCTGCACTTAGTAAGTTCTAATACTAATAACTAGATCGCAACTGTTCAATATAATATGCAACTCAACTCAAGCTTTGTATTAGCTCAATGGTAGAACGTTGGTGTAGTATTCGGGGGGTCGTGTGTTCAACCCGAACGGCCGACCATCCTGAGGTTTGTAAACTTTGACAACTAAGGTGCTTTGGGACAGTGACACGTACACATTGTTTCTATTTTCACGAATATTGTTTATCCCAATTTTGGTGCAGACAGGAATGGAAATAATTCAAATATTGAATTTAAAAACAATCAGTTGGAAACACTGCCTCACTGCACCAATCAATACTGTTCCTATGCCTCTGAGCCAAAATCTTTCCAACGAAACCTCAACCACGTCTCTACACCATATGGTTCATGATATATTTTTTCTGAACACAGGTTGGCAACACTGTTATCGGGATGTTCGTATTATGTCACGTTTGGTGCTGCTACGTCTAACGTAATAGGAACAATCGATAAAAATGAATGTTATAGAAAATACTTTCGCAACATAGTGTGGCGCTTCCCCATTGTGACACCAACAGATTGTTTCTATTGTATGGAATATTTTTATGCCAAGTTTGGCGTAGCTAAGTCTAGCGGAATGGAAGCATCTTCAACAATTGAAGTTTTACAAAATGGGTTAACAACACAACCACTGCACCAATCAAAATGATTGGGATGGCTCAGAACTAGCCTAATACCTTTCAAACAATACCTCAAGGATCTCTTTATACCTTGTAGTTCCTAAAATTTAATTTCTGGACACAGACGCACAGACGGACGGATTCAGCGGGATTATAATGTTCCGTTGTTATAGCTTTGCTATCAAGGGACCTAGGAAAAAAAAAGATTGAAAAAGTAGGAACGAAAAGATAATAGATGTTGACTGATAAGACAATCGTTTTTCTTCTGTTAGAAAAGACAAGACAACACGTAGTTCACTACGCCTCCTACCCTACACAAACCGTCTTTCAAGGAACGAAAGAAGAATTTCAAATGTTGATCCGACGGAGAAAGCCTTCAAATCGAAGAGAGAGAGAGAGAAAGGTTAAGAGATGTTTCGGATCTACAGAATAGCAGCAGTAGTACTTTCGAAGCGAAACTCATCTGTCTCCGACGCCAAACAGAACATCGAATACATCACTCATTCTAAAGCGTCTGCCGTCAGAAAGGAGGGAAAAAAATAAATAAGAAAAAAAAAATAAAGAAAGATTTAATTGATGGCCAAGATAAAATGATTTTTAAAAGATTTCTCTCGTCTAGTTTTTCTTATGCGTATTTTGTTCAAGGCACTAAAACACAGATATTGCGTCTTTAGACTATATATCTTCTTATATATCCATTCCAAATATATCTACATTGATTTACGGTTCAATTTTGTTGTATAAAGCACTAATTCTCCAAACTAGGGATTTATGTAAAAATTTCTGTCCTTTGCTTTATGCAATAGTGTGTTCCATTATTATCCCAACTTATTCTAGTATTCGGAACTTTCGCGACGTTTAGAGGATGTCAGCCCATTTTCAGATTCTAATTGTTTTAGAACGGAAATGATAACTTTTTCTTTTCAATTTTGGATTGCCGAAATCAACAAAATGAGTGTTAAATGATTGAATATAGGGTAGACCGGGTCTATTTGAGTATAGTAAGAGAAAAGTAAAAATTTCCCAAAACCGACGTACCGGTAATTTAGAGTTTAAATAATTATGCCATAATCTACGTACATTAACCCTCTCAACCCTGTTTGTTTGAAAAACCTCGAACCAGCGAACAAACATCTCTTCATTAATGTAACCAATATCTGATAAGGAAACATGAGAAGCCGGTGGTAGATTCTTCTCTCATACACTGACCTTTAAAAATAACAAATGGTGGGATGGGATGTATTGTCCAATTGCGTTGTAACAGACTATCAACAATGCCATTCTCGCCTCTTTTGACGCTAGTGAGAACAACCACACCCCCTTTTGCCCTTCTTGGCAATGACCTTGCTTGGGATGTTGTTACGAGGAAACGCTGTTTCATCCACGTTGTATGTATGCTGTGGTGTTGTATTGACACTAATCGTCGAAGTAGCAGATTTCAACAGTTGAGAAAATCACTCACTGCTTCCTTATTAATGTCCTTAGGACGAGCTCTTGAAAGTCCCTCAGGATTTTGTAATGATAAGTTCGGATGTCTTTTCATGAAACTTGAAAACCAGTCTTCATCAGCTAATCCTTTGTTTCTCCAAGGATGCGTAATTTGATTTATTATTACATATCGATGAACAGCTTTACGAATCGTTTCAGGGGTGCAGGCTAGTCCTTTTCCCGCGAGAGTCAAAATTCGCAACACGAACTCTTCCTCCTGTTCTTCTGTCAGTACTGTGAGGTGTCCTATGGCTTTCGGTTTTGGACTTTGAACTATTTCATCATTATCACCCAAGGTTAGTCTCAACCCTTCGATCTGCACTTTCCTTCGCAAAGTTTCAAATTTACATTGCAGAGCTGCGAAGCGCCACGTAAATTCAAATCACCTTTTGTTACACTTTGGATGGCCTTCTCCATATCTTCATTATTTCATTCGTTGTATTTATGTTTTGATTTGTATGTCCGTACCATCTAAAAAGAAAATGAAATGTTTATTTTTAACATGCATGCATCATTTAGGCTAAATTAAATAAATTCACATAAGTTTACACCTGACTCAAATAACCCCATTGTGCACTTGCTTACGTAGGAACGTACTACTTTCACACTAGACAGAGGAGAGCAACAAAAACGGCGTTTATGACATGAGAACGTTCTGTTTTACGCGTACGGTAATAATTTTACAAATATATGCATTTACACAGGTTCAGCACCTTATATCATACAGCCACTATTTTATATCAGAGCAAAATATGAAGTATTGCAACTCACTATGCTGACAATAGTCGCAAATTCAGAGCAACTGATAAGAAAACAGCAGATCAACCCCCCCCCCCTTCCCTTTGCCAACGAACTCACAACTAAAGGCAGGTTCAGCGTACTGGTGCGCATATTAAAGGCACAGTGACATTTTTTCTTACGTTTGACCCACATAGCCCCGGGCTATCCTATTAATTGGCCGCGCACCGGCGGTTAGAAACCACTGCCCTGTATGACATGTATGCTGGATACAATGTGGGTTTTCTATACAATAATAATTTCGAACATGCGAACTGGATGTTTTAATATGTTTTTGAGTGTTCGAAGTCCGTACAATATTGGAGTGTTCTAACTGAGATCTCACATATAAGAGTAATACAGTTTTATCAGTGTTGAGACCCAAGATTCTTGTATGCAGTATTAGTCATCATATCAATGTGACACAGGAACTGTAGTTAAGATCGAAGACAACGCCAAGATCCTTAGCTGTTTTAGTTTTTGATAGGTTTACTTCATGAATCAAGTAATTATCAGCGTGCGCGGCAGCGCACGCAGCCAAGTTTCAAGCCAACCCGACGACGAGCGGTGCCAAGTAGCTTTACACGAAACACTGAAAAAGACCGAACAAGAGCTAAATTACCATTTTCAAGACAGCACTGTTTACTTACTAATTACCCCGGCAACATCAAATTACCAACGTTTACTAGTAATATGATCTTTTATAACACTACCAAATTTCAAGTCAAAGGGTTCATGGGGTGCTGAGTTATAAGGCCCCAAAATAGTCTTTTTTGTGTAATAACCAATCACTCACTCCTTGATTCACTGACTCACTCACTCACTGACATAAATGTTTAACATGTTCCCGACTAGCCAGAAATACAAAATTTTACACATGCTTAGGGGGTTACTTGTAAACCTGCAGCAAAGTTCAAAAACTGGGGTAACATACCAATAAACCCCACCAACCTTCAAAAGTACCCCTTAAAATAAAGTGATCCTATATATAGTATGTTACATATCGTTGAAATTGTCTCAACGTGATCTATCCAGAAAAACCAGTAACAGCAACAGCTAACCTTGCCCTAACTACCATCAACCCCCAAAACCTACCCCTAAATAGAAAATTAAATTTAGAAAAAGTTGTGATATCCGAATCCAAAACACTCCGTGTCAAAAACGAAGTCAAGTTCCCAACCAGTACAAAAAAAGAGAGATGTGTTCAGCACATGGAAGTTTTGATACGTAAAACTGGCCATGTTTTTCCCAAGTAATTCTCAAATCGATTTAGCTAAGTTTTATGGAACAAATGAAATTTTCTTATACGACAAATAATAGTGTTGCCAGAGTTCCACAAAAGTCAAAGAAACATGTTCTTTTGATCTTCTTCTTTTACGGGTTGGACACAAAAATTATCTCGTTGTAATTTGTGTCCCATAAGCTTTCCAACGAGGTATAGTTCATGTCCCTGTAACAATTAGGAGGGGTACTAGGGCCGCCAACGTGAAGGTCTACGATTTTCTTGAAATTCCATGCTGGCGTATAAAGGTTAAAACCGCCGGAAGAACAGACAGGCACACATACACATCTTTAGATTAAGAATCTTATATGTAAAACTGTTTGATTACCTAAGTTTGCAGTGACGTAATAACAATAGTTCTAACTCCCTAACAAATACGCTATCACGATTTGTATCGGTAATTCTTAATGCTAAAAGAATTTTGAGAAGTAAAGCTGTTGTTTTTTTTTTTTTTTGTAGTTTTCTGCACGTAATTAATATTAATAAAGTGGAGTAAACAAATAAAGCGGTTAATAACTACTGATGTAAACTATGGAAGAAATTGTGACAAAAAAAATAAACGCTTGCAACATTTTAGTTAATTAGTGTTGCGGTTTTCTTGATCCGCGCAAATATATAATCCCATGTGCATGAGACAACTTCATAGAAACATTGTCAAAAACAATTAAAAGTAATGATACTGTTATTGTAATCCATTCTTATAAAGCAACTTCTGTAACTGGTACTTATACCATCTCTTTGATGAAGTATCATAAATTGAATACGTATATTTAAGTAATTACTTGTAATGTTAATTTCGCTTAAGAACTTAAAACGAATGCATTAAATCTTCATGTGAATAATTGATAATTGATTTAGTATTATTTTCCATTAAGTTACTCACTGAGAACGTTTAGTGCGTAACAGGTGGCGGTCCTGTGCACGCACAAATTTCATATGTCATTATTTCTACATTTTTCCCTTACATGTTTAAAATTTAGATTAATTGAAACTGGAATAATATTTTGAAGTGTGCCGTTGATAATACATGATAGTTTTTTAACCTTTGATGATAGAGCTTAATATATTTTGAAAAATTCTTGTAGATAATTTATGACGTCACTGCAAACTTAGGTGTTTTCCATATCAGTAACTCCAGTGATGAGGAAATACCACAGGCATCAGTATCGGATTACACTCCCGAGGAATTTTCATCAAACAATACATCTTCTGGGTCAATTACCTATAAGGAATGGGAACGTTCGCCTTCAAATTCTCCTACACACTCCAACAAATCAAACTCTCCATTAAATTTATCAAAGAATGACGTCCATCCTGGGGATACAAATTACGACACGGAATATTCACCTCTTAACACAAACAGATTACAGGATAAGTCTCGGAAGGGCAGTGAAAGCGCTTCAACTTCTAAAACTAAAAGTAATCAACATTTAGATAATACGGTCAATACGAGTGTTGATGGTAGTCAATCTGCAAACACATATACATATAATAAAAGCTCCGCAGAAGAAACAGATAAGGCAACAGATATGAATCACACAGTAATTCTAAGTAATATGTCCCAAGAATTTATGGATCCACTCACACTCCAAAACAGAATTTGTGCTTGTGAACTTAGGAATAACTATTTATCCCATGAACCAACATAAAGATTTTAAAATGCATTTCAAAGATGTAGAAGACAAAAAGAGATTTTTACAGGCCTTCCCTGAAACAGTTTTTGGCCCTGAGGCAAAATTTAATACTTTCGAAGAAAAGAGAAAGCCAGTTAACAAGCCAATATTCAAAACAACATTTACTTGTGTTATCAGGGGGGTCTCTACTAACACCGATATAAACAAGCTAAAAATACATCTCAAACAAAAAGGATTACCTATTATCAATGCTACCAGGATTATAAATGACAGAGGACCACTACCGCTAGTTAGACTCTTCACTCAGGATCCTAAACTCGTCAGCTACTTAATTACAAATGGGGTCTCCATAGGATATAACAGATATAGGGTAGAGGAATCGAAGACTAGGGGTCGACCACTTCCCTGTAGAACATGTCAACAATATCATGCAGAGGGTAAATGTTCAAAAAAGCCATCTTGTTACAAGTGTGGAGAGGCACACCTTAGCTACACTTGCAGAGTAGTTCCTAATAGACTTTTTTGTGGGACATGCAAGATTAATGGGCATAGAACGGCGGCTTCGAACTGTCCCCGTAGACCTCACACTAGTCAAAACCTAATACCCCAGAAAATATACAGAATAGATCCTACTGAGAAGAACACCAATTATTCCAATATTGTAAATCAAAACAACATTGAAACAAATCCACAAACTGTTAATGCAACAAGCAATGTTAATATCCTACCTGACGAAGCTGAAGATACTAATAAAGAGGATACAATTAAACTAAAGAAATCTGACATAGTCAAATGGGTAACCTCAATTTTTGCAATGATGACACCGCAAGAGCAGCTAAACAAACTAACTAATACACAAAAAATAACATTACCTACAGAACTTCAGGATGCAAATACTACACCTCTCCTTATCTCACTATTTCACCAGCCTGACTTCGTTTATGTGGCTACCCTC
>JAGDQP010008747.1:765-43609 GCA_022664845.1 Lepisma saccharinum | reverse complement strand
ATACAACAGAATTCCCATTGATTCATATTTGAAGGAACGTAGGAAAATATATATTGGAAATGCAAGACACAAAAACTTCATTCAGGAAAACCTACCAGATCACATTGAAGACAGAATTAAGAGGCATATTATAACTTATAAAGAACTACTTTCATATTTAATTTAAAACAGGAACATAACAGTGATAAGATCAAAACAACATACTCAAATCTTCGTCATGGATGCGAAATAGAGCTCATACAAAGTTATTACAAAATAGTATTTTGGATGACAACACCAATAAATTTTACTCTCAACACCTTCATTTACCTAACATCCTTCATCCTTTTACAGTTTCACCTGATTTGAATTCTGACAATTTTACTTATAAATGATCTGTTCTTCTGGATAATGCCTTTAGGCTTACTCATATAAATAAAGGGGAAAAGTGGATTTTCTGGGGGCTGCTTGGGGCGCTGCCTGGGCCCTGGTGCTTAATCCGGTTCATTTCTAACATAAATCAAATTATTATTTTTTCTAATCAATTATACAAATTAACTCGAAGGACGAAAGTAGCTTTTTAGAGCTAGAAGTCCAGCTACGGTGGCCCTGCGGGCTCTTAGCATTTTACTTTAGCGGAAGCGTATAAGCAACAAAATTCTTGCACTCAAATAATATCATTAATGGTTCTATTTGTATAATTAAGTGCATTTCTCATACAGTTTTTAACTTTACGTTGTAGTTCAATATTTCTCACTCTAACTATAAATATATTATTTCAATATAGAAGAGTTTACTTGTAATTGGTTGAAGAAAGGAAATATATTCTCCGTCGAGATGACACGCCAGCAAACTGCTACTACGGTTGACCAATGTATCCTAGAACAAGATTTGAATTCTTCTGATTGGTCGATCATAATTGTACTGTACAATTGACTATAAATTCGCTATTGCCATAACTTAGAAGTAATAATGCTTACCTTGTCCAGATATCTTAAAAATAATGTTGCTTGGACTTTGTTTCCTTTTGCTTTCATGCAACAAAATTACGTAGATTTTTATTTTTAGATTAATTTTTGTAACGAAACTGAAGGCTGAGAATGACCAAAGATTTTGTGTAGTAATTTTATTGGGTCATATTTTTGTTTCATTTGAACAAAGAGGTTATGAATTCACTTTACCAATGTGCTGCAAGTTCCCTCTTTAGAAGCCATCATGTTTGGTTACGTAAATAACAGATCAATATATTTTATAACAATTATGATTACTGATTCACCAAAAAGATATTATACAAATTACCTCCATTGTATTGATTTTTTTTAAGAAACACACGTGTGTGTGTCTGATCTTGTCTACTTATCTAATATACTGATAGGAGATAGGGAGACAGCATGAGAAAAAGAAGCCACAAGGGTAGATATAATTTGAATTCCTTTCAGTGTAATTTCTCTCAGTATAAAAGGTGCTTGAAATTACTACAACGCTATATGTGTGGTGTCACATATCAAACAGAGGTAGGTGATTATAAGCACCAACTCTTGACATCAGCCACCCTCACTTCAGTTTCTCTGTGTCGATAAAGGCTCTTATCCACCAAGTGTCATTAAGTTCTTGAACAGTTATGAAAGAAGCGACGCCGACGCCTTTGCCACTTCTCCTTCTTTACCAAAGTAGTGGTAGCATTGCGTGCGTTTTCAACCCCACAACACTTCCTATTAGTCGCCCGTGTTCTCCTAAGCAAGGTCTCTCCCTCTTCGAGTTTCTCTGAAATTACTGAAGCACCATCCACCAATACAAGAACAAAAGTTTCTATTGTGATTCGGCGAGAAGCCGCAACAACCTCGTCCTCTTCTCTGCTAGGCTCCAATTTCTCTGTTCGAAGCTTCCTTTACTCCTCCATCCCACCCTCACTTCTTTAGTTCATCTCCTCCTTAGCATTCTCTTTTCCCCAATTCTTTGAATTCCACTTCATTACCCCAACTGTTATCCAACAAAAACGGTTGACCCAATTACCACCATCGCGGTTGACAACGCTGAATTGATGGTTGGCTTCAAAGATTTCGCCTTGCCCCTATTATTCTTTCCCTCTGTGTGCGTGTGTGTGTCAGTTTTTCTTTGCTTTTTTCTCATTCTCTCATATTTCGGACCTAAGCTGGTTATTTCAACAGTTAGAAGCGACTCTCTTTTAACGACTTCTGGTATAAATCGATACAATTGTAGTTTTGTTAACTTTGTTGTGGGTAACGATTGTTGTCTTTATTGTGAGGCTCTTCCTCTTACTTTCGTCATTGTTGTTGTTGTTGTCCTCGGCAACATATATTTGTCAACATGTTTTTTACAATTGTATGATTCGTTGCAGCTTCCCACACAGCACAAGAATATTTTCAACACGATAGGATGTAATAACGATAAAGATATTATGTAAACGACGATTTGTGATTCAGTAAACGACGATATATATTTCAGTATTTAATATTTATTATCCGGTTGTTCAATCTTTGCATGAGACTCTTTACTCCGAAGATCAGGGCGTGTACTCTTTGTTCCATCTGACGTCATGAACTGAAGTGCCTACTTGGGGGAACCCGGGCTTGTGCACAACAGGTGAGGCGACACCCAGTTCTATAAAACTGGCCTAGAGTAACAAAAAGTTACTCTAGCAGTTAAGTCGAGCGTCGAAATGAAAAACCTGGTAATGTTGCTTTAAGCAATTTACTTTCATAAGAACGGGTTAGAATTCTTATAAGTCTTTAAGTCTCTTAAAGTCTCTCTCAAGGTAACCAGTAACAATATTTTACATAGATTTGTGTAATTAGTATCTCGGTTCTATAACCTCGTGTACATAAATCATAACTTAATTCTCCCTTAAAACATTTTCTGCTTCACCTTGACTAGATACAAAAATTATACAATTGCAGTTTTATATTAATTTCCATTCATGATTTTGATCTGTATTTGCGGTTCCTAGATATGACATTCATATCATTTTCGATTGACCTCTACCGAGCATCATTATACATACATTTCGATCAAACGCAAAACAAAGAACTGTAGCGGAAAGAGGGAAATTGATTCTAAGCAGATTATCGTATTACAATTTCTCAACTCTGCATCAACTTTGGATTATTCTTGTGTACAGGTTTATATTAGTTATTACATCATTTAATTATATCCATTACATAGTTTAATTAAATCGTATACAGTATTTTACTTTGCCATCTCGTAGTTTACGTAATGTTCCTGTTTGAATTTTACGTCTCATATCCAATATAATCAAAGTACAGAAAACAGTAGCAATTCTTAATTTCCTAGTTGTATTTGCTTTAGTAAAACCCGTTATATCAGTTGAGCACAATATTTATACATAAAGTAATCCGAAACATATGAATTTTATTTCAAACCGGGATGCCTTTTCGATACTACCCCACATCCTAGCATGATGATTTATTAGATAATTTTGTTTTGCTTTAGTTAAATAGAACGAAGATCGTTAGGCTGCCTTTTATATATCCCCCCGTACATCAATAAACCATAATTTAATCGCACCCAAGTCAATGACTGGTAAGGTTACCGTTACAAGGAATATTCAAAGATGTATAAAAAATTAAGGTGAATTTTCGATTTACTGAGAAAAACGTGTACAGATAAATATATGAAACTGTATTATGTTTGACACATGATATCACACTAATATTCGACATAGGAACCATTGCGGTCCAAACATTCAATCCAACGTGACACCAAATCGTCCATGCCCTTTGGAAAGAAAAATTGCTCCAGGTTCCCTAACCAGGTAACCGTAGCCTGTTGTGCCTCTTCCAGTGTATCGAAACGCTGCCCACGAACTTCATGCAACCTGACTCTTCAGTCTTCACGAATCATCGCATTGACGTCACGCACATTCCTGTCGGTGATGTATGTTGATGGTCTGCCACTTCTGTCATCATCTGTCACAGTACTTCTACCACTTGCAAATGCGTTACACCACACGTACACTTGCTTCTGCGACAGAACACTCTCTCCATAGACCTTCAAGGATTCTCGAAGAATTTCAGATAGTTTCTTTCCCCTTGGCACATAAAAATCGAATAACATCGTGCACCTCCTCCTTGGAGCAATGTTCAAGTCGATGCGTTATCTATAAATTGCTCTAGGTACCAGACAGGGTTGACGTGGATGGCTATAATTACCGTCAGACTTCTATCATCTCGGTATCTGAAACGTACAAAAACATTAATTAGCTACACAAAAAACTCTAGGTTTTAGAGAGAAATTCGCCTTACTTTTTGATACACCTTCGTATATATTCCAATATTTCTATCGTGTTTCTGTCATAAGACAAAGCAAATTTATTTGGAAGATCAGGATTTGCACTCAATTAAAGGAAATCACTATACTTGGTTTTCTTCCATCCCTATTTATTTCATTGCGGTGTTTCTTCCGGGAACCTACTTTTCCTTGTCCAACTGTCACCGTATCAACTGTGCTTTTCATTTCCCTTTCTATTCGCCGTACTCTCTCCACATCCATTGTAACAGCGCCTGACATAAATAACGAAATTTACACACAGCATTAGGCGCAAATATAAATAAAAAGAATTTAAAAATTGATATAACTTATTTTGAACCAAAACATTTTTGGGATATAACTGACTTTGCACCAAATGCCATTTTTTTCCCACACTGTCATATGATAATTATATCTTTTTCTGCACAAAATATTATAGTTTCATGTGTTAGACACCTCTAAGGAAGCAGTGGAAAACAAAAAGTGGATTTAACTTGTTTTGCATTTACGCTCTTCAATTCAAATTATACCTAACTTTGGCATCCCGGTAGACCACAAGTGCAAAATAAAGCTTATATAATCCGGGTGGTGTATTATTCCATCAGCTCTTGTTTTTGCTTCACATTGTTGTGTGATCTCCGCCTTTGACGCCTAGGCGACGTTCAACAACAACAACATTTGAAGAAAGTCGTTTCTGTTGCTCTTATATTTTCGTTGCTTGTCAACACAGAACTGTTTTAGATCTTTTCAACAATGATTTTTCTCCTCAAGACATGTTGAGGAGAAAGACGAGGGTTTACAACAGTCAGACAAATGCATTTCTGTTGTTTAGAGTAACAAGCTATTTGTACGAAATATGTAGAACAAACAGGCGCTGACGTTAACCACCCTAAAATAAGGAGAGATAGAGACAGACTTCACAGAGAGGCAGAGGGAAATGTGGGAAGAGGGAGGGGTAATATGAGAGAGAGAGAGAAATATAGCTGCAACAATAAGATGGTGGTTGTAAGTGGGCGGAGTATAAGATGCAGAATTCATTTCCATTAAAAGGGACTTGGAAAGGGTCCAACACACAACTCTCTGTGCACTGTGTTGTTAAAGAAAGATATGTACTTCTGTAACATCTAACATTATTTTCGTTTGTTTTTTATTATTTTTTGGTCTTTTTTTTCAGCTCATGAAATATACAGAATGTTGAGTTTAATATTCATTCATGTTCCCGACAAGACGAGAAACTTTCCCCAGTCTTGTTTCTTCTTCTCCAAGAACTTTATGCAATCCTCTTCCCTCTGATTTTCAACTGTTTTCAAGTTATTTTGTATCTACGTAACATCCCCTCCTTCTTTCCCTGATCAAGATTACACTACTACTCCTTCTTTCGCTTTGTAGACTCCGTCATATTTTAACGCAAAAGAATTTCTTTGGTTCCAATGATCGGCCAAAGTAAAATACCAGTCCTATTTATTCTATGGATTCAGTTCTGAATGTCTGGAATGACCCAAAAAGCCTTTCGTCCCCTTCTTTGGACCAGATAGTTTAGAACTAATTGCCTGTTGTTATTAGTTGGTTGTGTTTATGTTGATGATTTAATAGTCTTTCGGTTTCAATAATATTGTAGGAGTGAAACGAGTTTCAGCATTCTCTGTTCCCCGAAGAAACTTCGTTAAAAATATTTCCCGCGCTTATTTTACTCATCGCTATTCATATGTCAACACATATTGTAATTTCATCCATTCGCATGTTTTCTGTAAAACCGCGGCCATTTTCTTTTCTTTTCTTTTTAATTTTTGATAATTTAGTTTCTAATCCTAAGCAAAATTCAATGTTGAGTTTCTGCAGCAACATAACCATCTCTTATATCATTAAATGTAACAATGTTGTGGCAATATTTTACGAAGTGGTAACGAAACGTACCCGACAAACCTCGAAAGATGATAGTGCACTGACACGCAAAAAGAAAAGCTTCAGCCACCGCGTTTTGGAACTACAGGTTTCGTGGGAAAATGAACTTCAGAGCTTCATACATCCAATACCACTGACGGTAGTATGCTGCATCAGCTCTTCAAACCTTGTCGATCCAAAAGTAGCTCTTCAAACCTTGTCTATCCAAAAGTAGCTCTTCAAACCTTGTCTATCCAAAAGTACATATTGAAAAATTGTGTAATGAGTTTTCAAAAGATTTCTCAATAGAAGGGACACCCAGAAATTTTCTGAAGAAAATATGAGTAAAAAAAAAAAACAAACATGAAGACAACTTTCCGTATGTGTAAAGATGAACGCCATCATACCAGTCAATGACATTCTCTCTCATTGACAATAAAAAACAAAGCGTTTGCAAATGTTTGTGATTCTACTTCTGAGGGTTTTGGAACCACGCACTTCTTTTTAAAATGGTTCGGCATATCCTAATCTGTTTGAGATATTGAGTTGGCGTAAACGAATTATTGTTATCTACTGAAAAATCATACCATTAATGCTTATTTCGATCCACATTTACTCCAGCGAAACCCTTACTTCCTTTAGGGAATCCCTTGAAAAAAAACCTTTGGGGTGCTAAGCCAACGACTCGAAGGTCCTGGGTTCAAATTTCAGCTGGGCACTGATGTCAATTTTAATTAGCATCGTGACTGTCCGAAGTCAAAGTTACAAAAATGACTCATGGAAAATAAATTTTACAAAGTTTTACCTTGAGAAACCCATTGGGCATTTTTGGAATATGCGTTTTTCGACAAAGCAGATTTGAAGCTAGTATGCCACATTAACTCTACCAGTGTTCGATTTTCCGTGGGGGGAGGGGATGCCAGAGATTTTTTCTGGTGCATGATGATTTGATCCTCGATTGTTGATTCCGAATACCAGGGATAATTTTTTTTGTATTTATACCCAAACAGGTAATAGGCTGAAACTTATCAGCAACCACTAGTTCTATTACACCTCCCCCCTTCGTAAATTATAAAAAAATCGAATACTGAACTCTGCCATTAGTGGTATTGGTAATATTCATTTTCCCACGCTTTCGGTAGGCTGTAGCTCTGAAAGGTGGAAGACTTTCCACACTTCGGAGGATTCAAACAATTTTCCTTATTTTTTTAAACGTGCTATTATCCCTTGACCTATTGTCGGTGCATTACGTGGCCTGTATTGTACTTATTTCATTACGTATATCATAAAGAGGAAAAACAATCACCTAATAAATGTAATATTCGTTGTGCATACGTGAAAAGAGCTTCATATGATTGGTATTCATTTTCCACAGTGACACTGCATTCATAGAGCAATCAACGTGTATAACAAAGGTAGAAAAGCCATAATATATTTTACACTACCAAATCAAACGTCAGAGAGACAATATAATATCGTCTTTGTGAAATTCGCGAGGGGAGAAAAATGAAAAGGTAAAAAAAAAAATTGACATCATGGATCCTGTGATACATATAACACTCTCACACATATGACATTGATGGATTGTGGGGAGTCAAAGTGAGTGATTGGTTTAGTGCATGTTATGCATAAGTGCATGCCTGGATATATATACAGTACTCCACTCATCTCTCTCTCTGTACTTTACGTATGTGCGATTGTGTTAGTAACTACGGGAAATAAAGTCTTTTCCTTTTAGGCGATTCTCAAAGAGATAAAGAAACGATGGAGAAAAAAAAACGTAAGAGATCCAATAGCGTACAAAATATATTTTGATTCTTTGAATTCCAGTTGCTACAATGCAACTTAATCTGTTTACTAGCTGATGTTCCCGCCCGTTGGTTGGTGCGGGGTGAATACATTTAAAACTTTGGGAGGCGACTTGTGAGATGAATTAACCAAATAATATACACTTAAAAAAACTTATAAATTAGTGGTGTAAAGGAATCTGTGTGCATTCTTCTGCTGCCATTCTTTCATTTCATTATTCTATTTATCAAATACATCAACTTCAGTTTAATTAACTATATATTTCGATTTTTTTAATGTAAAAAAAAGAGAAAAGTATTCAATTAAGCATTTTTGAAAAGGTTCCAAATAAGAGATACCGGTATTTTCATAAAAGTACTGGTGGTAAAATTAAAAAAGTACAGAAGTTATAGATCAACTGAAACACCGAATGAAAGCAATATGTAGCTTACAAATTGCCTTAGAATATAAAGATTCCTAAAATATTTAAGAATTAGGTGAGTTAAAATATATTTTAAAACCGATGTGCAATTACACAAGCAGGACAAATGATTTCAGCTTACAATCTACATTTTCTGTTCTGCAGCTAACTAATATATGAAATTCCAAGCTTTGTTTTATATTATATTCACATAGTTATATAGACAAACTATCTCTTATTAGGAGACTTTAGGTGTCTCTTATTAGTGTCTATCATACTTTAGATTCATATGGTTCTCTCCATTGAAAAGAGTGTGATATGGTATTCAAATTTAAGGCTAAAATAGTCTAAGCGTTATCATATTTATCATACAAGAAACAATCTTTCTATTAAACCTTTAATTTCCAGTCTATTTCCTCATTAACAACAACCAATATGTAAACACAAAATGCACTCTGCATGAGCTAATTAACGGCGAGCTGGTTTGCTATAAACAACCCAATGTCACGTGATCACATGCAGTAATTCTCCGTTGTTCTTGCCACACAGTGTCACATGACTATTTAATTAATGAGGTATCTCTAATTAGGTGCCTACCTGTTATTTGATGACTTTACCGTTACCATATATTAGGAGTTGCCCGCGAGATCTGACGTTCTCCGACACAGAACACGATAGGATTATCGAGACGAGAAAGAACTCTCCGAGATGAAACGCAAAAGCACAAGACGATACATTTTACTAGATGGAAAACAGCTTCAAGTCTCGTCTCGTCTCGTCTCGTTTCGTGGGTAGTTCACTTACCTTGAATCTTACTGTAAATCAACCTTATGCTAGTTTGGCGCATGTTCGTATTACACATCGAAGGCTCCGTGCCAAAGTAAGCGATAATTTGAACAAAATTGAGATTTTGATGTCAATATGATCATTGCTGTGACCGGTATCAACAACCATTAAAAATGATCTAACAGTGGTAAATGAAGGAAATTCCTTCTGGAAGTTGATGCAGGACATAACAACGATCATGCAAACATCAAAATATCACTTTGTTCAAATCGGTACTTATCTCCTTTTGGCACGGAGTACTCGATATGTAATACATTTTTCACTTGCACGAGATTTAGATATTGCTACTACAATTTGACATCTCGAGTCTTTAAACTTTCGGAAAAGATATTTCACAATCATCCAAGCTTTTTTTTTTCTAATTTATTTTTCTCATATCAATTGGTCGTGGATCAGTTGATATAACGTTCACTTCTCATTATGGAAGATCCTCTTGATTAATTCCGACGGCCGACCATCTGGACTTAGTGTTCTCCCCCTCCCCCCGCGGTATTTCCTCAGTTACACCAGACTAATACTGGGATGGTACTTTCAAAACTGGACCCTGGCTGACTCCATCCCATATTCTCTACTCTTCCATATCCAGACCTGAACTAAAGATGCCAGAAGAGGCAAAATTAATAATAAAATATTTCTTTCATTGTTGAAGCAGATTTATTGTTCTAAGTTTCATAATAATCGATTTCAACAATGTACGAAATGGAAAACTAAAACTTGATACAGTCATCAACCTTAAATGTTTGTGAATGTACTTTTCTAAATGTTTGAACTTTATACCTATGAATTTCTGCTCAGTTGGTAGAGCTGTTGACTTAGCGATCGGAAGGTCCTCAACTAAGCCCTCGCCAACTACGTTCCAATCTCCTGTCCCCACCCTATCCTGGCCTTAGCCTAGGTCTAGAGACCATAAAATAAATTGCCAGAGCATAGCGAAGGAAAATGTTTCGGTTTAGCAAAAGTTGTGAACAAGCATTACAATTGAGCGAAGTCTATAATTGAAATGGTGAGGGGGCTTACAGCATAGGGCAAAGTCCTTTTCAAAGAATTAACATTGCGCAGTAGGCATACACAAATCTCTTCTAATCTGCACTCTCCAATCGTAAACTTTGATCAAATAGATTTGTTGAATACAGCTTTGATTATGAACTGCTAATTCGACACATCGTGCTTTAGTATTTATCAAAATATTTTGTCATTTAAGGTGATGCCTCGCTCACTTTGGGCGCATGTAGCAACGAAACCACGTTTGGTTTGACAAAGATGGATCTAGAATATTACCGTGTAATTTTGTAATACACTGTCTACAATCACATATTACCCACATCCTACGTATAATGTTTACTGCAACGAAAATAGAAATCACAGTGTTTATGATCACATTTCCATGGATTTTTTTGCACTCTGTTCGTCCAAAGCTATTAATTCAGATCCCAATACAAAATTAGATGTTTTAAATGCAATACCGAAGGGTTTTGGAGAA
Source organism: Lepisma saccharinum (assembly GCA_022664845.1). Classification (NCBI taxonomy): domain Eukaryota; kingdom Metazoa; phylum Arthropoda; class Insecta; order Zygentoma; family Lepismatidae; genus Lepisma; species Lepisma saccharinum. Next base: position 32,927 of record JAGDQP010008747.1, on the reverse strand, counting down.
GAATGTGGTTTTAATTTACGCTTACCATTCTCACAAAATTGAGTCAGTCGAAATGATGAATGTAAGTCCTCTGGAATCGAACTAAGGCTCTGCGTCTTCTTGTAGCTGGGAAGGAAAGTGCTCAGATATGTTGACTCGCTGGCTGCTGCTAAATCGATTATGTCTCTTCCTTATTTCTAGAAAGAGCTTAAATGAAGTTCTGAATGGGTGAATCGTTTTAAATTAAGGAACATTTTCCATTTTAACAAAGTTTCTGGATCTTTCTCATGCGCTGTCGCAGTAAGTCCTGAGTATGCCACCGGAAACGTCTCGTAAGTATCCAAGAATTCATCTTTCGGATTAAGTCATCTGAGAATGAAATTCACATACACAAAACAAAAGACAATATACAGAATATGTTATAATCCCTACATAGTTTTAAACTCCTTTCTTACTTCTGCATCGAAGTCTTCTTCTCATTTCCGAGACTATCTTCTTTCTCACTTCACTTATTTTCACATAAATCCTTATCTACAGTGATTTATTGTTTCAACAATAGTAAACGTCAATATACGAGGAGATGTAAAAAAGTAAGGTTCCCTAATTAATATCTTCGCGATATTGAACAGCCTTTTAGCTGAGATTGAAGTTCCAACCTTCACTACTAGGTGGTAGCAATGTGAAGTTTCAGGCCCTCCTAAATCCTGCATAACACATATTCAAAATTAATACTACACTATGTCATATCAGTTGTGGAAGAAGACACTTTATGGGCGCTAACCACAGTAACGCAGTGGAGCTCGTTGAGTGCGGTGTGTTAAGTGTTGCAGCAATTGTCAGCTAATAGCCGTGAAAGTACCGTACTGTAAGAACAGTGAGTATGTGTGTATTTCTGTCTCTAATTACAAAAGATCTTTCACAGAGATCTTCGACATGTATGAAGTCTATAGCGAGAAATGTTTGAGTGGAATACGAATGGTACAGACGCTTCAAAGCGGGTCTAACCTTCAGCGCCTACGATGCAAAATCCGGACAACCATCCACACCTACCAACAACGATCATGAAGAATGGATGCGAGAAATCCATGCAAACCGCCGTCTCACCGTACGTGAAGTTGCTAATGAATGTAACATCGGTACAGTGTCGTGTCAAATGTTGTCCTTAAGTTTGTGCCACGTCTGTTTACAGTTTAATATAAAGATGAACGTGTCACAACATGTGAGAGTTGTTATACCGAGCGAATTCTAACCTAAATTTCCTAAAGTTGGTGATCAATGTTGATGAAACGTGAGTATGTGGGTATGATGAGAAGGAGGTCCAGTCATAAGTGTGCCGGACAGTTCTCACAACGACCGAAAAAAGCACAAATTAATAAATCTCATGTTAAAGTGGTGTAAATCTCTTCTTTGAGTGACAGGGTACTTACTATCCATTCGGAGAATGTGCCACGCGACTCCGCAGTGAATGCAGAATTCTATTATGGCTATGCAATGATTACGACAAAAAGTGCGGAGCAAGAGGCCAGAGTATGTATCACCACGATAGTGCACGTTCTCATTTCCCAATCGTCTGCGAACTTTTAGCACAAAAAAATCTTGGCCCATAATCGGTCTACTTTCCTGATTTGACACTAGCTGACTTTTTCCTTTTAAAAGTTGAAATCAATCCTCAAACGGCACAAATTCCAGAAGATTAAGAAGAAATCGTTACAGGACCTCCAGGCCATTCCATAACTGTAGTTTCAACAGGCACTGGAAGTAACTCCGTAAACAGTGTGTATACAATACGGGGTTACCTCGAAGCAGACAGGTCCGATTGACTGGTGAGTATTATCATTGTCTCAATTTTTTTTTAATTGGGTTTCAGTTTGAACGGCCCTTGTATTTTGATCTCACTTATCAGACAAGTATATATTTGGAAATGAGTGGCTGGAATATACTGAAACCATTACAGTTTAAAATTTGAAAGAAAAAGAATAATCAAACATCTTTATTTGAATCCAGTGAGATATATTTACTTAAAATTTAGTACAAAAAAAGTATGTCGAAGAGATCTAGATAGACTATAATTTAACAAATACATACACAAGGAAGTTGTAGAAACATAGCTTTTGGCATACAACGACGAAAGCTACTGAATATTATTCTGACCTGACAAAACAATATTATTAATGATGTTTTGAAATGTAACCAGAAATTCATACTCACACGTCACCAGTCACAGAGACGTTGTTCTAAAATTAATCACGACTGCGGGAGAAGTGAGCACGTTGAAACAGCGTTGCTGATGGATTGGACACTATTAGACATGACACTTTCCATGAATACAAAAACCTTTGAGACAGAAACTTGCGTTTCCCTGAACACACACACTACTGCTACAAAAGTTTTGATATAGAGTAGGTGGGAAGGAGAGTCTAGACAAATGATGTTGAACTTAGCAAGCTATCTATTGAAGTACAAGGAGAAAGTGGAAATTCTAACCAAGGATTACTTCAGAACCTGAAGAGCGATTTTGTCGCTGAGTTTTAGAGCAAAGTTTCTCACTAGCTCCCATGGGACTCGTTGAGTGGACATATTGGAGACATACTTTCTTCACACTGAACAAACTCGTTGACGAGATTTCGTTCTTTCTTTCGCCAAAAAGAAACGAATTGGTAGCAAAACTCCTAAAAAAAAAGTTACCTTCTTTTTGGTAATAGCTATTTCGTATCATCAATTTGCTATAACACGGAAGAAACGTTTGATACATTTCTAAAGAAAGCGTGTTTCTCTGACTTTCCCCCCCAATATTACAGAATATGGTTAATTACAATACACGAGAGTTAAATATACACAAAGGAAGAGTAATTGTGGTACTGTTTCAGATTAAGGTATACATACTTCTTTCTACATTGTTTTAACGGATCCAAAACTTTTTGGGTCGTCCAGTACATTTGGTCGCGGACAAAGGATCTACACTGGCAGTACACAGGCTCTAGTCCTGCTGCTGGGCATACTAACTCAAGATTTTCCGCGAGTTTACCTTACTTGTGCCAAGTGAATGTCGGTATGGACCTTAAACAAAAAAGCTTAATCGCTATCTTCCTCTTTCCTGCCCACTTAGACAGGTCAATGATCCGAAAATCAACTTACAGTTTGAAATTGAAACTTTGTTCAATGCGTTTCTTATAGCGAATTAAACCCAGAATTCCTTCATTAATATATACAGGGTGTTTAAAAAATGTTGTGACCTTGGATTGGCCAGATATTAGCGCGCTTGTTTTCTGTGCGCGTGGTTTCGGGTTCAATTCCCACCGGGGTCCATTGAACAGAGTGACTCGGAGTCCATTTACCAAAAGCTGTAGGTCTTGTATTTAGAAGCTCACCATCCAGTTTAGGACGTTAATAACAATCAATAAAAAAAATATAACAAATTAGTGGCTGAATTGCTTATAGTAAAGAACAATAATAGAGTTCCTTTCGAAAATAATTCGAAATATGCGCAGTTTTCAAACAAGTCACAAACATCTAAATACAGAGAGGTATAGTAAAAAAAAAAATCACGTCATATCTCTGCAAATATAACAGAAGACTGTCGGCTTTAGTGTTGCCTCAAGACCAGACATGTCTCGTCTCGCAAAATGCAAACACAGTTTTTGAATATGTTTAGAAATTTATTAACTCTGAATAAAATATTTGCCTTCGAAATCTATACCAGTATTTATTACTTCAAATGAGGGCTACAAAGAACAGGGAATACCATAAGCTTTTTAATAATCCCTACAAACAGCTTTAATTTCCGTTTTCCAATTAATTCACGCTTAATAATATTATTTTGTGATAGTGCTCCAGATTCGAGTACAATGTTAAAGCATTGACCGAGACATCTATGTATAAAAATCCTGTACTACAGAAGCACACTCTATAAGCTATCTTAATAGGGGTTTCAATAATTAACCATTGTGCCATGGTCTTTCTCATTCCAAACAAAGACAGAGACATGTCACTATTTTCGGTACTGAGCTTTGAAAGGATACTGGTTTGACAATAAAATTTAGTTGTTTTTATTGCTTTATGATGTTACTTGAATATAAGCATCTATTGAAATCGGAAAGTCACATAGGCGTCCTTATTTATTGAGCTGGCGCCAGAGGTTGTAAAAAAAAAAAAAGTATTTCAGAAGTCAGGAAGATTTGGCTTTAGATTGTACCGACCATATTGACAAATGGTCTTGGTAATTCACTATTGGACTATTAATTTTGTTTGTGGATTCTAAAACTTTTGCATAACAATTTATTTCTTTGATTTATTTAATGAACGCCATGTAGAATGTGATCACTTATGAATATTTTCTGAGATTTATATAGTATAAAACAGGTATGGCATTATATTTATATAGTATAGAGTTAGTTACAATAGTGCAAAATTAAATAAAATAAGGTAACCCAAAATTAACCCTTCATTTCTTTTCTTTTTTCTAAAAGTTCAGAAGGCTTACTTGAGCAGTACACCTATGAAATTTCAATCAAATCCTTCCTATTCTTCGATAGCATTATGTTGTTCTATGCCATTGTTTTTTTTTTGTTTTTTTTTAATAATTGCAACCAATCTGTACATACTAAAATGGAAAGTAGTTTTCGGATTGGTCTGTAAAATCTAAAGACTTGAATATAAATGGAATCAAAGTGTGTATATTTAGAGCGAGTGTGTTGATTTGTATACCGTAGTGTCGAGGATGGTGACACCCAGCTGCGGTACTGTGGCCAATGCAGTCACATCGAATTCTGCTTGTCGTGTAAATAGTGTCTTCGACGTACTAATGAGCAATTCATGCTCGTGTATTCAAGCCGGAAAAACTAATTTCGAGACTCCAGAATAAAAAAAAAATGCAAATTCATGGTCGAGGAGCCTTAGGCTCTTAACAATATAGAAATATTATCTGTAAACAATTTGTCCTTGTCTTGTGAATGTATTTCCATTTATTTTTAAGGCCTTTAGGCAACTTTGGCACAGGCCGAATGGATGATGATGGGATAATTAGTGGAATGAAGAAAGTGGGAGGATACGAGTGAACCGTAAGAACACACACACACACACACACTCGATGTTTGTCCACCACAAAGTTTACATTGCACTAACCGAGATTGAACCGACGACCAGAGGTGAATGACGAAGCCACCACGAAAATTCTTGTCTTATGTAGTCTGGGTAATAATTTTGTTGTATCTTGATCAGCTTGGTCCTATCTGCTACATTTTACTTTTGTTGGCATTATGTGCTGCAATATTTTACGAGACAAGCACATCTTTTCGAGACGAGACGAGACAGCCTTTTGTTTCGTCTCGTGGCAACACTAAGTCGGCTTAGCAAATCACAATCCGAGTATTATCCAATACATCAATTTAAGCAAAGACTATGTTTTTGAGAGATTGTCACAAAGATGGGGTTTCCCCGCGCACAAATTTCATTGCCAATGAATTAACATTGCGCATGCGCAGTAAACAAATATAAGAAACCCCTCTAATTTACGAGTCTCCAATCATAAACTTCGCTCAAATAGGTGTACTGGATACAACGATGACTCTGATTTGTTAATGCCGATACATCTTGATGTTACGTAATTATGTGACTACGTCATGAAGTATTTGGGTCGCCTGCAGCTCTAAAAGCTACGAATCTTTTTAAACAACATTTCTCTTGCTGTGATTTGAGGAATTCACCGTTAAAAAAATATGACTAACAACCTTGGAACATCACCAACCGGGCGTGGCTCTCTGGTAGAGCGTTGGCTTAACATCCGGCAGGTCCTGGGATCGATCCCAGCGGTCGACCACCCTGACTGAAGTTTTTCCAGGGTTTTTCCTCAGTTATACCAGGCAAATGTTGAGATGGTACCTACAAAATAGACCCTGGCCATCTTCTACCCCCTCTCCCCATTATATCCCGGCCCGAGCCTAAGATGCCTAAAGACCATAAAATACATTCAAATTCAAAATTCTAGGAACACCCTGTATAAAGTTAAAATTTAGGACGTGCAGTTTGTAAAACTACCAACTCCATCTTCTCTTATAATTATTATCAAAGTGTTTGTTGTAAACAGTTAGGTAGAAATAAAAGAAACGGTAAGATGAAAAGAGTCTTGCGAAATTGATTTTTTTGAAACAATGAATTGTTCTTGTTTTCTATTTCCGTCTCCCATTTTGTTCTTTACTCTTGTAAGATACTTTCTATTCACTTTTTGTCACCCCACTACTTAGACAAGCATGACTTCACTGCAAGAATTTGCAGAGAAAAACAGAGACAAAAATACAGTGACTACTTTCCTATTTCAATTTGATTCTGGTTATAAATATTTATAAAGGGTAAGAAACCAGTGTTTTCTCCGAAGAGACCAAAAAAGAGAGAGAGAGAGAAAAGAAAAAAACAAAACATGAAGAGAAAAAGTGAAGCAAAGGAACAAAAAAAAAGAGAGAAAAAAAATCTCTGCCATAAAGTTATGGTAATGGCAGTGGAAGAAAAGGGCATGAAATGGGTCAAAATAGCTGCAAGGAGTCGTACAACAAAACAATACCAAGGAGACTTCTACAATGATGAAAAATGATGCAAAATACGTGTCATATGGTGGAGTCAAAGTATTGGATTGAAGGAGGAAATATTCAAAAAAGAAGAAGAAGAAGAAAGATGGTAGTGTTGGGGACCAGAAAATGAAGAGGAAAAGGATGTAAAGAACTTTCTTGAAAGCTTCATAAAATATTTCAGATATATTCGCAGCAGGAAATTCAAAATAAGGGATAGAGACAATGCTGTTTTTTCTTGTTGTTGTTGTTTTGAAGAGTACAAAGTGCAGAAGGTGTCAGAGGAAAGGGGAGAGCGGAGTATCAAAGTGACGTTTCATGACCAGGTGAGATGAGATGTTGGAGCAAGAGAGGTGTTGGAAGAAGCATAAGAAACTGGATTTTCTTGTTTATAAAGAAGAAGACCTTTCATCTGTACAAAACAAAGAACTTCGTTACAAATTAACGAGTCATTTTGAGGTGTTTTGAATTCTATTTTTGGAGAATATAAATTAGTTTATTTTCTGTATTCACCAGACTTTTCATTTCTGAAGTTTCATTTGTTGAATTCTTAATGACCGTAACATTGTTTTATTTATTTATTGTAATTAGAAGCTCGTCTGTAAAAGCGAGGGCGTATGAATTTATTTATTTGATTTATGGATACAGCACATAAATGAAAAATCTTACTTTACTCACACGACATCCCAAAACTGCGAAAACAACAGACCAAATGCGCAAAACGTTTAAAGAGAAACACGGAGCCCTTAAGCGCGAACAAACCAAGTTATAATAAAAACATCGGTAGTACGTTTGACTACGAATCGGGAGGTCCGGGTTCAAATTCCGGCCAGGATGCTAGAGATGCTTCATCAGTGCTCCCATTCTTGGCGCTCTGAGGTACACTCAGTCTCGTATTCAAATTGAGTTTCAGTTGGTAGGTAAAGGCGGTCGAGCGTGGGACTAACCACTCTACCTCATTTCGTGTCGTTGCTCGAAAATATGTGCAGCGCTATCTCCACATCCTCCATCCGCCGTTCACGGCGCGTGCGCATCACACTCATTTCTTTTTATCGGAATGTGAAAAATATACTCCGACCTGGATGATTGTGAGGTGTCCGGTCTCCGAATTCCGCCTAGCGCATAAATATTTGTATAGTTTTCCCTTAAAAAAAATGAAAAAAGAAAAGCGTAAAATTCGAACGAGTCGAAGTCAATATTTACTAAAATGGCTGAAAAAGATGTAATATACATCTGACATGTTCGTATTTATGCAACTTGTTACTTGAACTTTCCAATAACTCTCCTATAACTTTGGGTTTGCGTACATTTCTGTAAATGCAAATAAGAGGGCCCAGAGCTGAAACTGGTCCCCGGGTCATTTGGGTCAAGTTTTGGACACGGTATAGCCTTCGGAGACTCACTAACCCGGGAGACCACTTAGATTTTTTTTAAATGATTTCCTGCCGTTTCAGTAGTGTTCTTTCAAAGGTGACTAGGACCGGAGATATTACCCTGAGAACACGAAAAATACGACGTCGAAATTCCCAGCTAATGATATTACCCAGACCGCGTCAGGTCGGATCACCAAAGTGAGGCGGTTTCAGCTTTGTGAGGGCTAGATTCGATTATTGTATGGGTTGTAAAGTAAAAACTAGATAATTAATAATAACTCGACACGAAAACTTAGAGAAGCTCGTCAGACTTACGGGACACGATCATCACATTTTAATTAACAAGAAGCAATAGCCCAGGCATTTTAGGAAAAAGTTGGGAAAAAATTCCCATAAAGCTGAATTTTTCAGAATAATCTCCTTTGTTAATGCACTTTGACATACCAAAAGTCCTCTACTCTCCGACGCGTGCTTTTTATCAAAATGGCGGACAAAGATGGCGGCCATGAAATTTAGACTTGACGACTTTAGGCTGCAATAACTTTCTTCTTTATGAACTTTTTGGAGACGTGTCAAGTTTATATGCGTACAGGAAAGACAGAAATTAAATTTTTCTGATACTTATCTTGTCAAACCACTTTCGGCGCAGACAGATGTGTGTACTGGCATCGAACATATTTCGTGAGTTTTGTTTATGCTTCGTGAGGGAAGTTGTTACGATAGGAGACTTGTGTGATTTCCAGGGATACTTTATCATCTGGATAAGGTATAGCCACTGTTAAAAAGGGTTTGTCTGCATTAATTCAATCGAGTTTAGAACCAGGAGATCTTCACATCGAACTTAAGAAGATTGATAAGTAATACAAGTAGACGACATTACATGCCAATCAAATCTGACGTTAAAATACAAAAGAACCATCCTATCTGAAACTTTGGTAACAAACAAAATTCGAATGCATTCAAATGAAAGAAACTTCTATGCTTTCACTTACCTGTGTGTAGTGCTCTGAACAATTTCTTAATGCTGCTCTGGCCTGCCACCTAGCGACAACACACGCATTTAATTATACTGTTGTTCGTGGTATTGGCAAGATGGCCGCGAACTAGAAGAAAGCTGCTGAAATCTCCTGTGCATATTTTACAATATTCCAAAGTTGTTTCGACCTTTCCTTCAAGAAAATTTACTAAGTAGTGGTATAACGTGTTGCAGTGTTTTATATAATAGTTTTACTTCATGAAAATTCAAAATTAACTGTGATAACATCAAATGCGACAGTGACAAGAGAGTTAACGCAGTAGATCATCCCCGCCATCTTGGTATGACCTTTCCATAAATTTACACTGGAATTGTTTTACTCATTTTATGCCTCTCGGAAGTAGAATATTTAAGTTCTGCTTTCACAAAATTTATCTTAGTGGTTATTTTGACTCTTGTATAGTTTTGGTTTGTGAAATTTCTTCAAATATATAAGTATAATGTATTATTAATAGTTTGCTATATAAATCACAATATGTCACGGGGAAATTATACTGTTCCTGTGTAAAATATTGCATTTCTATAAAGTAGCATGAGTAAAAGACAACATGACGATAAACTGGGCGAAAACAGAAGTTAAAAGTATGCTCCTGAAAGATATAAGACGAGTAAAACAATTTCCATGTAAATCAATAGAAAGTGCGTACCAAGATAGCGCGGGTGATCTACACTGTTAAGAGTGGCGGACAGAAACCATAGCAACCAATAACTAACTAACCTTAAAACATCAATTATTAAGACTGTTAAATTGCAAAACTGTATTATATTATAAATATTATTATAAAACAGCAATTACTAAAACGAAAGCGCAATGGATGGGCATAATTAGCCATTTCCGCGCTACATTACAAAATACGAATACGAATACGAGGTGTTCATGGAGGTGTTTTTTGTGTTGTTTTGGTGATCATTCCTCGATGTCTTGTCCAATTTTTCTATTTTATTGGCTAAAATCCTGCTCTATGATCGTCATCATTACTGCACAAAATTTCTCAAGATCAAATGAAATGTTCCGGAGGAGAAACGCCACGAACAAAATGCAAGTGAAGTCTTAGATCCCTTTCACACGAGCGGGGAAAAAATACCGCGAGCAAATAGCGCTTTCTAAAAACAAAAAATAAATGCATGGTTTTAATTTGTCAATTAAAATAAATACAATCCCGGCATTTGTCTCATACGACTGAAGAGAAACCTCAGGTCCTTCAGATTGCTAATCCACCTTATAGAGTAGAATACCTGCCTGAGTAAAATCTGCACACACATCTATGTTAAATTATTGCGAATTTTGGATCTTCGTAAGAACACTGTCCAAAGGCATATCTCGCAGTAGAGGCTGTCGGGATTGTTTGAATAGTTTTGTTCTTTTGATCCTTCAAGCGGGAAATATGTGGTTGAATGTGGTCTCGCTGGTGTTATGATTCCCTGAATTGCACACAGTGCATCGTATGACAAACAGTTTCAGTCAGTGTCGATAACATCCTGCTTGAATTCTTCAGTCAGGACGAAAAATCGTGAATTGTGCTCCTTCTGCACAACGAAATCTTGCACTGAACTTGTTAAGCAATAAATTTACATTCACTCGCAGGAGACAACTGACTCCAGTGAAATTACTTGTAAAAGGAGAGAATGCAATGAACATACAGTAGTAGACTCCCCATACGATATCTGTACACTCGGCTCACGGCTGACGTAAAGTTCATTACAGCCATTGTTATTTTACAGGTAGTTCAAGTAAAGCCATCTTTTACCAAATGCCAGCGAGTAGAATTCTTCATTGTTACTACAGGTGTACTTTGCCTTCAATCCCGTGTTGACTATACTGATGCGTAATACAAATTGAAATCCAAATTAAATTCAAAAGTAAATTAAATGACAAATGCGTTGTGGAAAATATTAAAAAGTAACACTAAAAAGGAAAAAAGGGGATTATGGACAGAGTGGTGCTAAAAAGGGATAAAGTCTAAAAAAAAAATGGGGGGAAAACGGTGCTGGAAAATTGCCTTAAGTTTCAACTGGAGGCAACATTTCACAGACTGGTTTGTTTCAGAATCTCCTAATTTGCCCTACAAGAAAAAGATGTGCACCTAAAAATCATAACACCGGTAATACGTTATCGTCCAAATCAGTCATCTGTGTTTGGAATACAATGGCGCAGCCCAAATCATTGCAGTAGTAAGATCGTAGCAGTTGGAATTATCCCAAATTAACAGAGCTTTAGTTTTGAGTGAATGTACCATCTGAAGCCCCAGGATATAGCAGCAATTGGACAATGTAAGCGAGTTGCTTGCAGACTCTACAAAGAACAGTAAGTAAAGAATATGTTCAACAAGTGTTTACATTTTCGAATGTGTTCCTTAAACGTTAAATGCATGAACAAAAATTAACAACAATATATTATAATCTAATTTAAGGTTGTATTCTAAATGGTGATACAATTTACGATATTTCTGAACATAACACATTATCAGAGATTTACTCTAAATTGATCAATGTCCCAGAGACTCATAGAGGCGAGTAACACAACTTTTATCATATGATAGCATTTATATATCAATAAAAGTATTTAACTGGCTACATACACGTTTTTGTTGCTGATGATAATTTGAACAATATTCTCTCGCATCTGATTATCCATACTTATTCCCATTCTCTCAGCTGTCTCTTCAAAAACATTAGTTATGCTGTAAGTTTCGCGCGCGCCATCTCTGGAACTTTGCAATGGTCGTCAATCTAACTATACATAGTGGTTCTGAGCGCCTAGTATATTGTTTTAAGAATGCAAACTCTTTACATTTGTAACGTGTAAATTCGCCATGAAATATTTCTACTTCAAATCATATATCTTTCTCTCCCAAACGTTAAACCTTGTAAAATTAAAAAAAAGGAAACCTTATTTGCGTTAGACCGTAAAATACTCGTTGAAGAAAAACAAACACTGAAACCTCCGTTAAAACTATACTATAGTGCTAGTTCCTACAAACAGTCGAGAATATTAACTCTACCGAACGACCCTCATCCGCATATGCTGGCACAGTGCTAAAACGTATGTTTACCACATTTGTTTAAGATATTATCAATAATAAAAGTCGCAGCCTATTACCGCGAATTTCGCGCACTAATACTTCAGTCCATAAGCCCGAAATTTGGCGATTATAAGTTCTCACTACTATTTTAATATCCCACGCTTCTGTCATGCTCACTGACAATAATTTGCATTGTATGGGTGTTACAGTCACCTATGGCCTAAACCTGTCACACGATTAAGGTATGGTCTCCCCCAGCGAATACTTGCCCGTGGCATGGATGAGGAAGTAGCTCCTTGGTAGTGGAGGTACCATCTCGACATTCGCCTGCAGGAATCTGAAGATAAACCTCTGTAAAACCTCAGTCATTAGGACTTTTAACTTTTAAAATTCGCGACCATAGCTACTAGAGTACGGTGCATGTAACAGTGTGAGCAGAGAACCTTACGTTGAAGAAAAAAAAACACTAAAAGAAGCACACAATAATAGCTAAACCATAATGACCGATAGATAGAAACCGCGATAGGGCCTCGTAAATCTTCCACGTGATTGATCATGTTATTTTGATTAGTTTATGAGACAGGACTAATCTATAGTTCTATTGGTAAATGTTACAGACTATTGGCGTTAGAGAACTGACTGCGAGCTCTCACTGTCTATAATTTACGTTTAAGATAACGCCTCGTCGATACACAATGAGAATGATCAGAGGACTCAGCAGGGGTGGGAAGACACATGATTTACCAACGAATAAATCCATTACGTATTGCACCATATATATTCCAAATCTCATGTGTGTATTACTACTAAGCCCAGGTAGCTCGATGTGAAATATGACAGAGAGTTACAGCAAATATGTGATTTCGCTTAATTATATGCTCTTAATAAGGGAGAAATGTTAATGCCAAGAGATACAGTAGATTAAAAGGCAATTCGCTTTGCTAAATTGGTTAGCCAAACGATAAAATACAATTTGTCGTCTTTAAAGATACCACTAATTAATCCCTTATTTCTTCTCAACATGCACTCTTCCTTCCACTGAAAGATAAGTATATTTTTAGTGGACCAAAATAATTTTTGTACTGCCCATTTGTCTGTTCTGTTGTCTGTCTGTCCGGTCGTAAAACTTTGGTAAACTTTATTTTCATATGGGCCAGTCTAGTAATTTTGGATTTCGGCCCGTCACGATTCGCCTTTAGCTGTTAAAATCCACACCCATGCCGGGACTCGAATCCGGGACCCTTCGAGCCGATGGCCTACCGCCGCAGACCGCTCGGCCACTCGATCGGCCTGTCCGGTCGTCTCTAGCGATGGCACCCGAATCAACCTAAACAGAGATAAACTGATTTCAGATTTAGTTTCAAAAAGCATCATTTCGGTCAATTTTAACCCGTCCCGGCTACCATTGATGTGCACTCACAAGAGACTTTTACGATTCTATCGAATGGAGTAATGGTATAACTATGCATTTTCAGCCATTGAATTCATCTTCTTCCTGACTGCTGCGGCTTTGCTATGGTGCCTTCAAACTAAACACTCTGTCCGACTCTCTTCCCATCAGAGCTGAAACCGAGTCACTCTTGGTGACGTGGTTACCCGGCCTGACCCGAACATAGGTGAGTGGTCCTAAAATTGATCTGATAAGACCCAGTCTGGGAAACATAATTTACTGATAATTTTCAGCGTCGCATTTTTCGTGGTATGGGGGTAACATCTCAGGTTCTGGTCAACCCTGAAAGAAACACTGTTCAAACGTAAGGAAATAATTAAAAAATTCTGTTTTGTTCTCCGGGTTACCGGGTATAAATTGGGTCATCGGGTCAGACCGGGTGTTTTGGACCCGGTCCAAAACTTGACCCACTGACCCGTTTCAGTTCTGCTTCCCAAAATTCCTCTCCTACCTCGCCCCGGCCTGATTGGAAAAGAGACAAACAAGTAGCCGAGACACCTTCGTTTGTGGTCCAATGGCCTTAGTGTCATTTTTGTCGCGCCCGAGAGGAGGCTTATTTTCTCGAACTTTGACATCATTTCTCTCCATCCCATTTTTTAGGTTCCGCAGCTAATAATCCGTTTCAAGGGTTTCTTTGGATCAGGGATTCCCCCAGGGTTTTTCAGTTTGGGGGGAGGGGTGTAAAGTCAAAATTGAGAAGGTGTAAGTGGAGTTTTGTACGGTTTCGATCGATTTTTTTACCGTAAAAATATTAAAGTTAGGGGATGTCACTCATCCCACTATTTTCTAACGCTCATAAAATTTATTGTAATGGTCATGGCACCATCTTCTACAAACACTAAAGAAATTACTCTGTGATTTGATAGTAATTTCGTCCAGATCACGTGAAAATATATATATATATATTAAAAATAATAATTTCTTGAAGAAAATGGTTCGTAATGTCGCACACTGTCTACTGTCGCATAAAAACGTACAATAATTGAAACATTTTTAAAAAAAAGAAACTCACGAGGAATTTTTATACAACCTAAAGTTTAATACTATGACCAATTATACTTGTAATTAAACAATAAAAGCACAAGTGTCATTTTTCTAAACTGAAGCAAAACTGTAAATAGAAAAAACTCAGTTTCATTTCATGAAATCTGGGAGAAATGTATAGATTTTATCTTAAAAAGCGTGCACTGGTTATTGCAGCCAAATATAATAGATAAAATGGATCTTTTGTTCCTTTACCAACACAGGTTTCGTGGAACCAAATGTTACATTTTCTACATTGAACCCACTTTATATCCTTGTTAACTTGGGAATAATGTCCTTCATTAGTGGGACACTTTGTATCGTAATCACTGATGGATTCGGTACTTGTTGATGTATAACTACAAGTGGTTTTTCTCCTTTCCTGTCGCTGTTTGATAAACAAAGTCTTCTAGCTTTGCTTCTACGAGGTTGCTGATTTGTCTCTGCTAAAATTGCTCTCGTACTGTTATATATCACGCAATTATTAAAGAGTGAATATATTGCGCAGTTTTTACGGAGCTTCTTTAAACTGCTCCACGTTCTTCATGTTCTAGAATGCATAATGTTAGGAATTGTTTGGACCCAGCAGGTGGTCGAAATTAGGTCTCCTTTGACACTGTAAAACGCGATTCGGCCCACAGCAGGGTAAACTTCTTTCCAGTTAAAATAACAGTGCATGTTATAGCTCAAGAATCGCTAACCAATCATGCTTATCGTTACAAGTATATAAAACTTAAAGCTTGCTTAAGCTTTTAAGCAACTTAAGAACCATCGCAAAACTTCCACAATGATAAAAGCTTTTAACGGCCACGGGAAACGCACTCCACATTCTTCAACGCCTCAGAGATTACTGTTCGCTCGTTACTTCAAACCTGACGATCGACCTCAATATTTGCTAACTCATTCTAGCTGAGATATTTGGGCGGCAGAAATTAGGCTACTAGGCGAAATTTGGTTACTATATTCTTTATGTACTTTCATGAAATTTTACGTATCCCGATCATTTTTTTTAATTTTTTTCACTTTTATTGCATTCGCCTTTACTTTCAATAGCCACTCCTATGAGCAAATTGATGTTCAATTCTTTTTTTATTGTATCTTCATAGTATGAGCATTTTAGTACAGTGTCATTGGGTCCGCCCTAACTTTATACAATAAACTAATTTATGGTTATTTTTATTGAGGCTGGCCGATATAATAACAAATGATATTGAATAAGAAATAATTAGGTTTTTGTGTGAAAAAGTAGTCAGCTCCAAACGTTTGCATACCTACTTGTAAACTTTCTTTCTTTGAATAAAACTGGAAAGTACCTAGCCCCTTGTAGCCCAGACAGTGTCGTCACCGACTTCAAGTAGGCAATGTGTAGGTACGTAGGTTCGAACCCCGCGGCCAACCATCTTGACTAAGGGTTTTCAGTTTCATCAGGTGAATGCCGGGATGGTATCTTAAGAAAGGCTTTTACCGATACCTTCTCCATCCTCTACCCTATCCCGGCCTGAGCCAAATATGACCAAAGGGCCATATATAAAAATTCAAATTTAAATTTGTAATAAATAGACCGCTTTGAGTACGGTTTTCTCAAGAATGTGATTTTTGGAAGTTATAAAAAGTTACTCAACTCGGTCTACCCATTCCAAAGTAATTTTCAAATGAAATTTTGAGACTGAGTACAAACTTTTGCCGCTGACTGTACCTTCGTCATCATTGGACAAATTTTGATAAACATTGAAACAATAATTAACTTAACTTGTTAAGAGGTAGTCCTTCTCTGCCTTAATGTTTACGACAGATCGTGATTTCCAGATATTTTCCCTGTAAAATTAGAATTTATTGATGACCTTTTCACATCCTTAACTCAATCCGGGATGGTGTAGGTAAAGGATGGGAAAGTTATTGACCAGGATCTCATTTAAGGTACCATTTCCGGCATTTGCCTGGTAAAACTGAGGGAAACCCTGGAAAACCTAAGTAAAGATGGTCGGTCACGAGGTTCGAACTCTCGTACCTACACATTGCCTATCGAAAGTCCGCGACGTTACCACCTAGACTACGGAGGCTGGATTTCTTCTGTAGAATGTATTTCTTTGTGGATTTTGTAGGAAATATTAAAAGAAAACGAAATGTGATTTAAACAAACTAAAAGTATGTAAACAAAAATTGTATTTCATAAAGAAAAACGAAGCTTGATTGAATGCCCGTAGTGTGTTTCCAACAGAATATTGAAAGGAAACAAAATGTTACTACGACGTAAAGAAAAACCCCGTGATTCAGAAAGAAACAATATTTTAATTACAAAGTCACTCTCAAAGACAATCAATATTGAATCAGGAGAATCTGTTTGATCAATTTATTATGGAGACTGGTTGTTAGAGAGGATTTCCCATTGCACTGCAATGAAATTCACATTGCATTGTAGACAAGGACATGCATCCCAATTGATTTGAATTTATTTTAGAGTCTTTAGGCAACTTTGGTTCAGGCCAAATGGATGATGATGTGATGAATTGGTGGAATGAAGAAAGTGGGAGGACACGGGAGCACTCCGAGAAAACCCACACACACGGTGTTTGGCCATCACAAAGCACACATGGCATGATCAGGGATCGAACCGACGACCCCAAGCACCAGTACGCTCTACCAACTTAGCCACCGCGGTCCGATATGTATCACTTTCGAGTTGTTACCGAGCGGCCGTGGCTCAGTTGGTAGAGCGTTTGCTTAGCAATCGGAAGGTCCTTGGAATGAATGAATGATTCGCCTATCCTGACTAAAGTTTTTCCAGGTTTTTCCCTAAGTTTCACCAGCAAATGCCGAAATGGTATCTAGACAACTAAGCCCTGACCAACATCCTCTCCTCCGCCCTATCTACGCTTAAGTCTGAGATCCCTAAAAGCCATAAATAAATACAAAAATTCTTTTAGGTTGTGCTTTTCAATCATAAAGGTCACCTAAGGTCATAAAGGTCTTTGAGTAAAAATTTCAAATTTGAAGCCGACATAACTTATCTAATTATTTATCGAGATAAATAAACTTGTCTTTTGTGAAGAGGTTATACTAATTTTGGATTCTCCTTACTCAGAAACCTTTTCAAATTTTCTTGTTTTCTTGTTTTTCAGATAAATAATTATCTCTTGAAGTTGATCACTTTAGTTCAGGATTCATTGTATAGTATAATTCTGAACTATAGCGTGTTATACATGAATAGAGCAAACTTATAATGAAATCTTGTTTACCTAATGGTATGCATAATGACAAACATTTTCCAATAATGTTATCAGATACGTTGAAATGAAATTTTCCTAGTATATTGAATTTAATCTGAACGAAATTGAATCCCCCTGTCCTCTAGGAAATTACCTCTGTTTATCTCATGCTCTGTCTGCGTATTTTATATATATATATATATATATATATATATATATATATATATATGATTACCAATTCCAAGAACTCATCTGTATTTATTTCTGGTTTTCTATACCTTCTTTGGGAAAGCTTTGGATGAATCCGTAGAGACCTTTTGACCTACATGCTCTTCTGTCTGATTGCGTTTATGAATCATACTCCCCACGTAGAGGTTTATTTTTCGTCACATATGCATGACACTAATCAAAATATCCAATCTAGATGCGTATGTGTATATTTATAGAAAATATTTTCCTTGATGTTTCGGTGGAAACGTACTGTTATCATTAGCGTCCAATCCATACAAGATCCTTTATTTTTCCACTGAAGTATCTTTCCCAGTAAACAGATGAATATCAAACGACGCACTCCAAAAATTGATTTTTCATGTTTCAAAGAGAGAAAATGTGATCCTAAAATGTTTGTCAACAAATCTTACTTCACTGGAAAAAGTTTCTTGTTTCGTTAAATTGAATTTATTTGATGTCCTTTAGATATCTAAGGCTCAGGCCGAGACAGAGTATGCGGGAAGGAGGTGACCAGGACCTAATTTCAAGGTACCATCCCGGCCTGGTACCTAAGGAAAAAACCTGGAAAATACCTAAGTCAGGATGGTCGGTCACGGGAATTGAAACCAGGATTTCCCGACTGCGTTGCCAATATTCTACCACTGAGCAACTGCTGCTCCATATTTTCTTGTTTCGTATCAACGAATCTTGTTGGACCGATCAGCAACAAACCTTGAATGATATCATCGGATCGCCGAGTTGTCCAATATTATGATGAAGACCGGATCCCAAGTCATTCGGGTGAACACCCTATCTATGGGGTCACCGGATCAATTGGGTCACCGGATAAATCAGATCACCGGATCAATCGGGTAGTGATGAGCAAAAGCAAGACGAAGACCAAGACCGTAGCGGTCTTGGTCTTGGTCTTGGTCTTGGACTTGCATCGGTATCCCTGGTCTTGGTCTTGCTTGCAAGACCAAGACTCTTGTGCTCATCACTACAATTGGGTGACCGGATCAATCAGCCCATACTCAGGACTGGACAGCCCATACTCAGGAATTGTGTAAGAAACTCGCTCTCGTTATATATATTTTGCAAAGATTAAAAAGATCTATAAGTGAGGAAATTATGATCTCGGTGTACTACGTTCTATTTCACTCCAACTTATTATATGGTAATCTCCTTTGGGGGAACTCTATAGGTGCTAAGGATGTTTTCAAATGGCAAAAAAAGGCAATTCGTTGTATTAAGGGTGTACCTGATACGGAGTCTTGTAGGGGAATTTTCAAGGAATACCGTATCATAACAGTGCCTTCAATTAATATCTATCATTAACTCATACAAAGGACAACCAAGACAGTTTAACACTTCGATCCAGTGCACATGAATACAATACAAGATTTAAACATAATTTAGAAACTCCGTACGTTAGACTATCCAAGATTCAACATCAATGAAATGACATTATTTAACTTACTCCCTCTATATGTTGCGTTCGAGAAACCGCTGCGAGACCTTTCCCACGACACCTCAATCACTTTCTTAGCCGTAGTATTTCGAATGTTGAAATGTCCCCCTGAACCTCGGGAAATGCCACTGCAATCTCTATGAATGATACGGGTTTGAACTTGTCTTCCCGAGACCTTTCCAACGATACCTCAATCACCTTTCTAGTCCTAGTAGTTCCGAAGTTGAAAAGTTCTGCTCCGAAACTCGGGATCCGCCCCTGCAATCTGGACGAATAATATGGATTTGAACTCGTCTTGCCCAGACCTTTCAAACGGAACCTCAACCACTTCGTAGCCCAAGTAGTTCCAAATATGTGATGTACTCCTATATATGGCAATGCCCATATCTCTAGCACCCTGCTGCAATGTGGATGACTGATACGGGTTTCAGATAGCCTAGCAGAGATCTTTCCAGCGACACCTTAACCATCTTTCTAGCCCTAGTAGTTTCTGAGTTGAAAGTTATCGGCAGAGGACAGACGCACCAAGCGGACACATAAGCCTTCACAGTCCTTGTTGCTGAAGCCCGAAGGGAAATAACTACAGATTACATTAAGAAGTAGTTCTGTTTTTTTTACGAAAGAAAGAACCGATTTGGTGATGGCCTCTTGCCTTAACAACTAAGCCATCATCAAGCCAACAGTACAATTATCACGAGTTTTCGACTACTCACAGAGACTCTCACATTATGTCACGCGACTTGGAAACGTACTTTAGCCATAGTACACTTTACAGAGTTGCCAATTTTTCATTTCATAACTCATGAAATTATGCAGGTTGAAAAAGTTTCGCTAACAATATTTTTGCCTTAGAATTTCGCCAAAGTAGTACCATGACAATCTCTGTCTCTGTGGTCAGAAAGTTTTCTTCATTCTATATATATATATATATACTTCAAAAATCAAACAAAGGAATTTTAACTTAAGGAAAGTTTAAAATAAAAATAAGTTGTAAAATCGTGCTTCCGTGAGAATGGTTGAAAACAAATTCACATGAAATAAAATAAACTGATTGTTTTTTTTTTATTATTATTATTTTGTTTTTCATGTGGAGAAGAAAAAAAGAGACATTTCTAACATTTCGTCTCCTTTAAGCTTTTATTTCTCCAGAAACTTTCCTATAAGTTGAAATCAAATAAAAACTATTAACTTCTGTTTTAGTCATTAAAATCGAGGAAGTGAAGAAGTGAAAAGTTTGAAATGATTTTTTAATGTGTCAAAGAACGCCATGTTTAAAATCACTGAGAAGAAAGTTTTGGCGACAATACTTAGTCTTCTCCCCTATCTTTTTGTTCAGCTTTGCTTGAAGCTACTATAGTTTAGTAGCAGAGCTTGACCGGATTCACCGAGTCAGGGAAATATAATTAAGGGAATCTTGGCATCTTATTTTCCGTGCTCTGAGGGTAACAGCTACGACCCTAGTCGACCCACACAAAAACTCTGTTCAAACTCTAGGGAATAACTGAAAACTCTGCTTTGTTCTCCGGATTACCGGCTCTAAATTGGGTCATCAGGTCAGGCCAGGTCTGTAGTCAAGACTCGGTGACCCGGTCGGAAACTTGACCTGAATTACCCAGTGACCCGTTTCAGCTCTGTTCAGTAGCTCACGGATAACTTTTAAACGAAGTTTTATTGCTTTTTTCAAATATTGAGAAATACCTGTACAGCTGGAAGTTATGCCTTGTAGAATCTTCAAAAAAAAATATTTATTAATATTTGGTTTCGATTCAGAGTTTCTCTGAATATTTGAACTGAAATTTTAACGATCGGACAGTCGTTACTCAGTTGGAACAGACTTGGTTTCGCATTCGGAAAGTCCTGGGTTCGATACCGGCGGCCGAACATCCTGAACGAGTCTTTTCCAGAGCTTTTCCTTCATTGAATCAGGTAAATGCCAGGACACTAACTTCAGATTAGCCTCTGGCCGACGACTTCTCTTAGTCTTTTCCCCCTAAGCGCCATAAATAAATATAATTTATTTCAGTTGAAATCTAAACTAAAATGTGAGTTAAAATTTTAATGAATTTCAAAATCTCCAGGAAGAGTTAACTCGACTCAAATTTGAATTCGTGTATTTTTGTCTTGTATCTTGTCTTACGCTAATGGCCTTGAAACAGTGTTACTAATTATCTTGTGTGTACAAATATGGTAAATATTCTGATTCGTATCTCTATGAGTACGTGTACCACAAGTCGGGAATCGCTACTTTCAACGCGTAGGTACGGTTTTGTTTCTATACTTGCAAGGGAACCTTCCGTAAGTGCAAGTGGAGTTCAGAATTAAAACCAAGATCAAATCGAAATGCATCACAGGAAGCCAAAGCATGTCAGGAATTTGAAGTCGTTATAGATGAGGTCATAATGGTTCTTAATTAGCATATATTTTAGGGTCTACACATGTTGGTTCAGCCCTTACAAGGCTTAAAATTAAGAAAATATCTTAAATCAAGTCAGAGTATACAGTTTTTCTACCTCACACTTATTGTTTGATAGTTTTACATCAAATACTTCTCGAGTCTTGGGACTTACAAGAACTGAATCATTACTTATATAAGTTCATTAGGTATTGTGAAGGTACAGGATGCGTAAAAAGTTACTCACGATTTTTATTTCTATTCGTATAAGCAGTACAATGTGTACAATGATTGGCATAACTCGGATTAGTTTCATTAGAATGATTGTGTTATGCCCCACCCCATTATGGAATTTGAATTCATAAGGAAAGAAGGATGGGAACGTAAAAAGGAAAAAGAATTGTGGCCTGGGAAATGAAAGGGTTTTCCAAGAGATATAAAAGATACTAACATTTTTGATGGTAATAGATGGCAGGAGTAATTTGATGAAGGTACTGATACAGTGTTGAAAGGTTTCCGAATATTACTGTGAGCGTTGTTCGCGAGCACAAATTTCTTTAGCCTTGACTCAATGATTAAGACTATGGAAACAAGGCATTAAAGCATACAGGCGTGGAAATAATTGGCACCGAGTGATGGTAAGTAAGAGGGACAAGTTGTGACGTAAGAGTGAGAGTGAGAGCAGGGTAAAGATTCGACAGTAAGTCTGAGTGGGTGTATGGGAGAGTAAAGCAAAGACGTACGGAGAATGGTGACGTAAAGCGATGAGCGTCAGTAAAGTTTCAAGAAAATGAAGCGTTGCCAAATTTTGACTTACAGCAACCTAACATTCATGTATGTAAAGAAATCAAGAGTTTTTCAACCTTATATATTGACCCACCCTCGTATATAGTTAAATATAGATGTTACAAACTGTCCTGAAAGCAAATGAAAAAATTAATCACTGTGACAGTTAACTAAATAACGTTAATGATTTACCAAATAACGTGAATGATTTATAAGGGACGATTCAAATATTACGTAAGCATTCAAGCAAGGAAACGGGTTCAGCCTTTGCTTATTTTATCTGATTGAGGAGGAGGAATTAGATCACTTACATTAAAGGGAAACGCAAACCATTAGAAGCGAATTTTAAAACCGTTTCCTTAGTTCCAACTAAAGCACTTAAGTTTCAGAAGTGTAATTTCACGCCATAATACAAAACCCCATGGCACGTCAGCCCATTATAAAGGGCCCTGGCCTACCAGCCGGCTTTGGCACTCATGCCGTAGAGGTGAGATGTGGTCAGCATCTGGGCTCCTCCTCGCCGTTAATGCCAGTTTTCATGACCGGAGTCTGCTACCTCTTTATTCAGGTAGCTCCCCAATTGGCCTCACGACGCTGGGTAGACGCCGCACACCATCTCGAGCACTGACCAGATCCAGAGCTGCTTCACTTCGGTGATCTTACGGGAACCGGTAGACCAGCTCGGCTAGGGCGTTGCCCACCACACCATAATAGGTATAATATTAAGCAGCAACTTGTGACGTAGAAATTATTACTATATTAATATATACGTGGAATATAAAGAATATTTTATAAAAGCCTATGTTCGATTTCGCGCAGTCCCCGCTAGATGGCAAAAGAGGGATCATTTAACATAGCAATGGGACGTTTTTTCAGAAATATACTATGAAGAAAGTAGTCTGATTGTGCTAACAAGATCTTTATTAACTTCACATTACTTCACAACTGAGAGTTTTTTTCGGATAATATTTAAGTTGTGTCTGCTTCTTCATCGAGGAAGCCATTTTGTCTTGTTTTGTGTTGCAGTGTTTCGAACTGCATGCTGTTTGTGACGTGGTTCAACTTCAGCCGTTCAGTGCGTGTAGAGCAAGTGATGAAAGTATTTTATTACTTGTGAAAGAAAACCAAAACAGATGGTGTCACCACAGGGATGAGTGAGAAAAACGAAGATTACGATGGTAGAAAAAGAAATGTGAATTGTGATTAACCGACAGGTTTTATTTTACTACGAAAAACAATAAGAAAATCTTACGTAAGCACAAGGCAAGGGATTGGGTATCTGCTTATTTTTGGTTAAAAGGAAAGAGGAGGTCTAGGATTACTAAAGTGTGCTTATAAAATAGTTGAGTGACCCCTATAAAAGAACCGAAATATAATCCCCAGCGGCCACCAACCCTGACTGTTGTTAATGGAGAGCTTTCCTTTAGTCACACCAGCGAAATGCCGGGATGGTAGCTAGAAACTAAGCCTCCTCGACCACTTTCCAACATTCTATTGTCAAACCTATCCCGACCTGAGCCAGAGGTGCCTAAAGACTATAAATCAAATCAATTCCGAATTGCAAGCTTTACAAATATTTACATTCCTCTATTAATCACATCTAGATGCATTTTTTTTAAACCAAGAGATAATAATTCTCAGCTTCGTAAGAGAAGAATCGCCACATAATTTAGTTTTTTTTTTAAATAAATAATAATATCCTTTCTTGTCCGATGTGCATACGTACACACACACACACAGACAGACACCGACACACGAATCATACCAACAAAAGACACACACCGCGAAATATAAAGCAGAAGAATTTTCTTTCATCTCCGTAATAGAGAGGAATATTTTCCATCCAATTTTTTCATCTGTGTTTTTGTGCAAAAAAGAAAAAGATAGAAAGAGAAGAAAATGGAGAGTGAGCACAGAGAGAGGCAGAGAAAGAAAGAAGAGACGTCTTGGGATGAAGAATTACCTTCCACGTCAAGAAAACATCAATCAAAATTCAGTATCGAACCAACACCAACTCAACCACCCAACGAAACTTACCTTCATCATTTTGTTATGATCCTTTATTATGAAGTGTGTTTGTGTTTGTGTTTGTGTATGTGTGTGTGTGTATGGATGTGTGTGTAGTGAGTCACCACCACACCACAAGCACTAAAGGAGAAAAGAGTAAAAAGGAAACTTTTTTTATTTTCTAAAAAGATGGTAGAAAAAATCTCTTTTCCTCAACTTCCGTTTCTAAGATCTATACACACAGACAAAAGCATACATAGACATACGAGTACGTACACTTTTTTTACCATCCATAAGATCAAGCATAAAACTTTTTTCTTTTTACTTTGTAACGAAAAGAAAAAACTTTTTTTCTTTCTCTTCATTAAAGTTAATGCGTCTTTATTTGCAAATCTCAGCTGTAAAACTTTGACAGCTTCAGGAAGATGGCGAATAAAAGATTATTGAGTCTTTGTTTACACACTATACACACACATACACACACACATAGAGAGAGAGAGAGAGAGAGAGGTTTACCTTTCTTCAAGGGCTCGAGATAGAGTAGCTGATGAGCAAAGATAAAAAATAAAAAAAAACTGGTTGATTGAATTGGGATTAACGTCCTAAATGTGCTGGTGAGCTGGGACGGGCAGGTATACGAAACTAGCAAGTTCATCGCAGCAGTAACAAACCTTCGCCATCCTGGGCAAAATGAAGCCATTTTTCATCCCGAACACCTACCTCTCAAAGATCTCTTCTAATATTGTCTTCCCAACGACGTCTCGATCTTCCCATTGGTCTCTTTCCCTCCGGTCTAATAACGATGGTGTGTATAATTTATGGACAGGACCCACATTTATATTAAATACGACCCACATCAAACCACCCCGTTCAATGACCCCAGCAGGAATTAGAACACGTGAACATTCATAGATGGTGGTATTGTTCATGCAGAAATTATTCAAAGTTTTGTAGGGATAGTAAGTACTGAATCCGGATCAGTCAATTCGAGACGGGACGAAAACCCAGCCTATCGAAACGCACTCTAAATGAAACTGAGATAGCATTCAATGACCGCGCATTGTATTCCGAACTGTTGCAACTAAACTAATATAACAAAAGCTAATAGGCCATACTGATTGAGGTTTCTCTAGGGTTGTCTTTCAGTCACACTAGGCAAATGCACTTTGTGGGTACCGGGATGGTACCTTCAAACTAGATTCTGGCCGACCGCCTTTCCATATGGCAGGCAACCTCTTTCCAGACCAAGCATTCTTGCGTGGCGTAGCACATTCGTGGAAACTGGTGGTGGTCTTCCTCAGAAAGGGACAGATCGGCCAGCACCAGTGCAGAAGATAGTGAGAAGCTACGACTAGCGTCCCAAAGGAGCCCTAGCAAATCAGTTAGAACTGCTGGCTGGCAATTGGAGTTACAACCTTCATCAGTCCATGCGGTGCTTTCCAAGTGTCTACAACTGAATGCTTACTGGTTGCTGTATGCTCTTCTACCCGCATATCACAGCGAGCAGCCTTTGCTGTGGAGATGGGAAAACCGATAGACTAGGATGCATACTTCCAGAAAATAGTGTGTTTCAGTGGTGCGGTAACCTTCCATGTATCTGGTTTGTTGAGTTGTCATAATGTACGAATATGAGACCGCCACATCTTACGCGTGATAGTGAAGGAGAACACACTCAAGGTCAAAGTCTGGTGCATCTGGTGAACAGTCCCAAGATTGCCTCGTTTCGCTTGTGTGGGTCTCCACCATTACTTGCAACCTTTACCTCGATATGCTCAGCAATATCGCAGTGCCTGAACTGGAGGAGTTTCAACCCGATTCCATTTTTTCGAGCAGAGGGTGCGTGTTCCCATTCCGTGGTCACCACGTTCACCTGATATAACACCCCCTAGATATCTTTCTGTGGGGTTACGTGAAGGTTTTTGTGTGTACCGTACACCAATTGTGGACCAACTAAATCAAGGAATGAGCAATGCGTTCTACGCAATTACAGAAGACACGTTACAACGTACGTGGCAGGAATTTGGATGTCTGGATGTGCTCCGTACAACCATGTTTGGTGCTCCACTGAAGTGTAGAAATCTAATGATTCACTCGCAAAGAAAAAGCAAACAAAAGACTGTGAGTTTCTGCATCATTTACAAAAAACTGCAAGTATATATCTAAATTACATTGTAAGTTATTAAATATTTAATTTATAAAGATAATTCTTGGAAACCCTGTATAATCGAGATTCATCCATTTACATTTTTTTCCTATCGAGCTGTCGTAGCTCAGTTGGTAGAGCATTGGATTAACAATCAGAAGGTCCTGGCAACAAAACCAACGACCACCCATCCTGATTAAAGTTTCTCCAGGGCTTCTCCTCATCACACAAGGTAAATGTTGGGGTGGTGCCTACAAATTAGACCCTAGCTGAGTGCCTTTCAACCTCCAGTCCTCTACTGTATCCTGGCCTCAGCCTGAGATGCCTAGAGGCCATAAAAACGTTCAAATTCGAACTACTGTTAGGTGAAAATCTCCCCTACTTTTTCACAAATATAAAACAGCCGTTGTGACTTTTCTGTGATCAGAAATAAACATATTGAAACGAAACACTTCTCAACCCAATCCTCTATATTATAAATAACAGAATCGAAATTTGTCTTACAAGCTAAGAAGATTTATTTCCCGTTTCCATTGCATGATTCGGAATACAATTACTAAACTTGTGCTTTGATCCAAGTTCCCGTGCAAAGGCTCAATCACACGTCTACGATTTAGGATACCATACATATGCATTCGAAATACAAACAGAGGTGACAGAGGGAATGGTAAATGTTCCCAGACGAAGTTCTACGAAACGCAACGTTAATTGCAGCGTTCGACGGTAGTGGTGGACGTTTTCCTAATTGGTAAACGTTCGGTTGTATGGCTTCTCGTTTCAACGATAATTTCCAGAAACCGGAGAGAACCCCCCTTTTTTTTTTTTTTAGTTTGTTTGTTTCCAAATAGCTCTATTCGTTCAAAGCACACATCAAAGCAAGATAGACTGGCTAACATAGTATACAGCTATAGCCACAACCTCTCCCATTCCAAATGTGGTGAGCAAAACCTTACGTAAATACCGAGAAATAGATTTGGTTCCATTTCCTTTACGAAACTCTGATGGCTCTAATTGCTGAACTCCTAAAGTAAACTTGGTGTATGTAGAGACACACATTTACTAGTTTATTTGTGAATCTATATAGGTACTCCGTTTAAGCGACTATTTGCATGCTTTAGAGATATGTTTTATAAATTGATACGAATCGTTATGAGTATGCATAATTAGGGGCTGTATTGAGAGAGAAAGGATTAAGAAAAAAATGTAAAAATTACTTCATGACAGTAGTTTTTAAACTTTATTAATTTTCGCGACACACCTAATTATATCATCCAAGAACTGTGATATCTCTATTTCTTTAGTAGTTATAAAAAAAACATAAGTGAGCAATTCTTTGTATGATATTGTTAATGAATAACTTATATTTATAACAATAAAATATGTTTGTTGCATTGTGACAATTCAATAATTATATTCAATCATGATGACAGTTCAATCATTATGACACCAACGAAGAAACAAAAATATATCACAATTCGTATTGTTAGTCGAATACTTTGTCCGTGATGTTAGTTTCAAACAACGAAGTCACTTAACGTTGTTCCAACAAGTTTTGTTTTTTCATCCTTGTTTATTATGTTCAACACAATATCAAGTTTGCCAAACTAAAAACAAGTGACTGACAACCTTGTTTCAAGTTGGAATGCTATGTGGGTAGTTTATTAAAATCTAAACGGGTGGGAAGGAATTGAAGGTTTGATTGAATAGTATTTATGTATTATTGAATAGTATTGAATAGTATTATTTTAAGTACTTTTGGCTCAGGTCGAAAGAGAATTGGGAAGGAGATAGGCCACGTTTGAAGAGACAATTCTGCGTGGCTGATGGGAAACCGTAGAAGAATCTCTCACAATGGTCGATCGTTAGGTTCGAACCAAAGAAACAGAGTGAACGGTGAAACAGCTGAACTACTGCCTGTTGGTTCTAGGGATGTCGCTGTGTTTCTTTTTATGGGGTACTTACTCCCGGAGTGCAAAAAAATTCTCGCCCCCAAAAGTTATCAAAAACTACTAAATACCACATGAAACATATGCACTAAATTCGGAAGAGAGGAATTTTGCTCGAGCTGAACGAAATATTTCATCTTACGATAGCGGAATGAGGGCTTACTCTTTTGTAGTAAAGATTATAAGATCGAAGAAAAGATTATATATTTACGCTCGAAGAAAGTTGTAGTCTGTGGTAACTCTTTTCGTTGAAAATGAAATCTTTTTAGATAAATTTCCAATTTTAGAATGAAAATTAAAAAGACTTGACCTCAGCGGGAATTGAACCCGGGCAGCCCGATCGGTGATCAAACGCTCTGGTGACTACACCCTTTTTAACTAGTCAATTAATATTCCTTGAATGTTCTCTGTTTCGACTGATAACTCAGTTAAAACACACACACACAAACATCCATGCCCAGTGGGGAATTCAAACTCACAATGCCTCAGACCACACGGCTACCTCGATCCACAATTCTAAGGCGCATTTTGTGGCATGGTCATTTGAAAGCTTGTGCCCACGTTAACTAGGGAATTGCAAGACAATGACCTCAAAGGTCTTTATCCCTCTTATTAGGTCAGGGATTCCGACAGAGATTTCAGTTTGGGGGGTGAAAAATCAAAATTGGGAGGGTGTTGGCAGAGTCTTGCACGATTTGTATCGATGTTTGAACGTGAAAAGAAATTAAAGTTGGGGTGTGCTCGAGAATTTGGTGGATGACGCCCACACAGGAGGGTTCCTGGCAGAATCACTGCGTTACTTGAGAACAATATTCCTATCTTCCTTTTGACGTTTTCTGGTGTATTGTTGTCATGAGTGAAAGTCAACAGGCTATCTATTGTCATTTCTAACTAAATGGAATTAACTACACACACAACACAGTGGAGCTTCCTCTTTCGATAATCTTCGCGGTAAAAAAAAAAAAAAACTTGACTAGTACCCATGATGCATTCGGAACCACTCTAATGGTGAGAAATTGCTCTTTCAACTTTGAAGAATTAATTCTATTTTTCTGATTTAGAATGTAGTCACCATACCCTCAAACAAAAATCACAAATTTTCCCGGATAATATCTTCTGAAATATTGGGTTCAGAGAGACTATGGAAATAACCAGAATAAAGGCTAATTCACACATACGGTGCTGTACCCGTGCTGTTCCCCTGCCATGCTCCGTCCGTGCCATGGCCATGACCATTCATACATAGGGTGCCATTCTCATGAAGTGGATGGATTGCAAGTAGAAAGGTGTTGTTATTGCGACCGGGATGGTTTCTTTTCAAGACGGCAGGCAGTGTTGGGGCACGGCACCGTATGTGTGAATTAGCCTTAAGAGAACACATGCCATCTGTAATAGAACGGTAGCTATCACGTTTATGCAATTATTAAACCAGTATTTTTAGAAACTTCTATAACGTAACAAAAAAAATACTAATTTTGCCAACTGGTACGACCCAGTTGTTGTTTTAAGAAGCACTGCAACAATGAAACAAGAGACAATATCACAGGATTGCTGAGAAAATTGTAAAGTTTTGCTCAAATCGTCATAACATCGTCTGAAAAACGAGAGAAATCGATTTACAACACAACAAAAGTGGAATGAAATGAAAAAAAGGAACGAGGGAAAAGCTTTAAAAGGGAGAAAAGATAGTCTATGTAATATAGGGAGTTTCTTTTTTTCCTCTTTGCTGCGAGATACCAAAAACGGAAATTGGAACAGCTTGTCCAAAGCAATACATCAGATACTCTATATACAGGGGGAAAAAATCTCAATATATACAAAAAAGAACGATCAAAGATCGTTAGAAAAGTAAGTGGACTTTTGTGTTGAACTGTCTGATTCTGAAACAGGGACGACCTCTATCGGCCTACTCCAAAACGATCTTAACGGTGCTTTTATTTTTATTTTTTTATATAGGGTGACATTCTAAAGGGAATGAGTCCCTCTGCTATTTTAGACTTCAGCAGCAACTACTGTGAAACCTTATACAACTGCTGTGTCCGTCTGACGACAACTTCCAACTCAGAAACCACTCAAAGGTGGTTGAGGTAACGTTGGAAAGATCTCGGCGACACAAGTTCAAACCCATATAGATTATACGCGTTGCAGGGGTGGTTTCGAATACCCGGGAGCAACGTACGACGTAATAATTACTAGATCTACTAAGGCTGTTGAAGTGACGTTAGAAACAGAGCTGAAACCGGATCACTTTTGGTGATCCAGTAACCCGTGATGATCCGAACATACAGATGCTTATCAGAATAATGGAAACACCTGAACGAAAGTGCAACTTACCAGATTAATATGGTGTCGGGCCACCTTTCGCCTTCAGAACAGCCTTGATGCGACGTGGGATGGAGGCATAGAGGTCGTGAATGGTAGCAAGTGGAATATTACACCATTCCTCGTGCAGGGCATCGGCCAGTTCTGTGAGAGAGGATGGAGGTGGAAATCGTCGCCGGAGTCGTGTTTCCAAGATGGACCACAGATGTTCAATTATGTTGAGATCTGGGGATTGGGCGGGCCAGGGGAGGTGTTGAACTTCATCCCGATGTTCCTCAAACCACGCTGCAACAACTCCAGCTGTGTGAATGGGTGCATTATCATCCTGGAATATGGCGTCATTGTCCGGGAACAACATCCGGACCATAGGATGCAAGTGGTCTCCTAAAATTGCGACATAATCGTTGGCAGTGATGCGTCCGCGAAGTGTGACCACAGGACCCAATGAAAACCATGATATTGCGGCCCACAGCATCACCGTGCCGCCGCCATGTTTCACAGTTGGGCGGAGACACTGCAGATCATACGCTTCTTTGGGCGTTCTCCACACATAAACACGGCCCGTGGTTTGGAATAGGGTGAATGGTGACTCATCCGACCATACCACACGTTTCCAGTCGTCAACGGTCCAAGTTGCATGGTCGCGGCACCATTTGCGGCGTGCTAAAGCGTTCTGGTCCCTGATGAGAGGTTTGGCCCGTGCAACACGACCCCGTAAGTTCATGTCATGTAATTCGCGGCGGACTGTGATTGTCGAAACAGGTTGGGGGAGGTGCTGATTGAGTTCCTCCGTCACTTGCGCCGCAGTGGCACGACGGTTCCGCGTGACAATGCGCTTTAATACCCGGCGTGCCCTGTCACTGATGCTTTTCTTCCGCCCACTGTTCCGCTTCCCCGATGTGGTTTTCCCGTGTGTTGTGTAGGCCGTCATCACCTTCGACACTGTCCCTGGCGACACACCTAACACACTAGCCACTGCCGTCACACTCACTCCACATAACCGCGCACCAACAATTTGCCCTCTTTGAAACTCTGAGAGGTCTCCCATTTTACACTACCTCCGTCTGCTGCAGCCACTGCACATTCCTGTTCCACGACGCCTGACGTAGTATGGAGACCGACCTAACACACCACCACCAGCAGTCCGGCGCTGCGGTCGCCACGACACCACTGCCAACCCATACATCTGACGTGTTGCCAACTACAGGTGTTTCCATTATTCTGATAAGCATCTGTAT
>JAGDQP010008746.1:20164-60410 GCA_022664845.1 Lepisma saccharinum | reverse complement strand
TATTCCTCTGTAATAACCTCAGTGTCCCTAGGTACATCTTGTCCCCTAGTACAGCACCTTCCCCTATTTCACCAAAATATGCAAGGTTTATCTATAGACAAACAACTATCACTTGATGTTCTATTACAAAATGATTTACTTAATGTAAAAGTCTTGTTTGACAGAACATTGGGCAAGTGAAGAAAATATGAATTTTATAACTATATCTAACTTTGAGTGTAAAACATACTACTGCAGATCCGTAATGAGAAAAGGAGGGTCTTGCATATTTATTAGATCAGGTCTCATAACAAGAGAAGTACTAAAGTTTGCACTTTTAAATGAAGAGAAACATTTTGAAAGTTGTATTTTAGAAATTCCAGATGTAAACTTAGTTATAATATGTATCTATCGAACCCCGGATAGCATCATAAATATATTTCTAAGAAAATTTGATCATATTTTAGAACACTATAATAGTACTAAATACACACCTGTTGTAGCGGGGACCTAAATATTAATTTCAAAACACAAGCAGTAAACTCAGAGTCAAAAATTTTATTCAAAACATACAATCTAAAGCTAACCATATTTATACCTACTATAATCACTAAAATCTCCAGCTCAACAATCGATCAAATGTTATTTAACACTGATCTCTTATCTCTTCAATCCCTAGTTATAAATACAGGGTTTTCTGATCACGAAGCCCAACTAGTTACTCTGGTTGATATAAAAATTTCTCCAAAAGGCGTAGAGCAAAAAAACTTTTAAATTGTGCGAGAAATAAGTAATTAAAATGTTAATTATTTCAAGTACCTCCTAAGAAAAGGAACTTTGGATGATATTTATATAAATATAAATGTAAACATTATATATGATGTTTTAATAGATACTATTTGCTATAATTTCGAAAGGGCTTTTCTGAAACGATAATTCAAATTTTAAGAAAGAGAAGGCCAGCATGGATTACATCAGAAGTTGAGAAAGCACAAACTCAGTGTATACTTCTGAATAAAATAAAGGAAAGACAGAGATCACAGCAAGCTGAGTTGAAATATAAAGAGCACAAAAATATATATAAGAAATTAATGAAAAATTATAGACAAAGTTATTACAATCAGAAAGTTCAAAAAAATAAACCAAAGAGATGTGGAACATTGTTAAATATGAATTGAATCTTACGAAGAGTACGTTCAATACGATTACCTTAAATCGTGAAGATCATGAGATAGTAAAGCCAATTGACATTGCGAAAACATTTAATGACTATTTTTTAAATGTAATCTCGGATCATATTAAGTCTCCTCAGTTACTAACACATGAAATTAATAAAATTAACATAAGTCAATGCAATAAAACATTTTTTCTTCAACCTGTAACGAAGATAGAATTGCAAAATATTGTAAGATAATTAAAACCTAATTCCTCAAGTATAGATAACACATCAAATAATTTATTCAAGGAATGTTGGGAAAATATTATAGATCCATTATGTTACCTTGCCAACAGATCTCTCGAAAGTGGTAATTTTCCAGAGAAGTTAAAAATTGTTAAACTTAAACCAATACACAAGAAAGGATCACATTAAAACGTTAAAAGTTACAGACCTATATCACTTTTAGATGTAGTCAGTAAACTACTAGAAAAAATAATGTATAAAAGTGTTGTTGGCTTCTTTGATACTTATAACATTATTTCTAATGCTCATTATGGTTTTCTAAAAGGGAAATATACAGAAACAGCAATATGCCAATTTACTTGAAAAATTTTAGAGCTTTTGGATAACAAATTTCTTTGTCTAGGCTTATTCCTTGACTGAACGACGGCTTTTGACGTAGTACAACACAATATTTTACTTAAGAAAATGCATAATTATGGAATAAGGGGAATAGCATACAATTGGTTCAAATCGTATCTAACTGGGAGAAAACAAGCAGTTGAAATATCTTGTATAAATAATAACACTATAGAAACATGCTTATGAGATGAAAAAGAAATTTGGAGTTCCTCAAGGGTCTGTACTGGGTCCCTTGTTATTTCTTATATATATTAATTATCTTCCTTTAAATATAAACGCAACCAATACTTTATTTGCAGTTGATATGCCTTTATAATATGTGGTAAAGATGAAGACTCGCATTATAGTAATAGCAAAAAGGCATTGGATTAAGGCATATCAATATGGCTTAATATTAAATGCTGATAAAACGCATGCGTTGATATTTTAGATCAACAGAAATATTACACCACAGCTTACACTGTCGTTCCATAACAAAAACAAGTTTTGTGAATAGTAGCGTATTTTTGGGACTAACACTGGACAAGCACATGAACTGGGAAGATTATATAAAATGTTTGGTACTTAAATTAAGCAAACTATGTTATGCCAAACGATCTATAAGACAAAAAATAAATGAAGAAACAGCAAAATCACTCTATTATGCTTCATTCCATTCACTGCTACGATATGGAGTAATCTTTTGGGGAAACTCTCACAAGAGCATAAACAATTTTAAATTACAGAAAAGAGTTGTTCGTATAATAGCATGTATAAAACCAAACACACCATGTAAGCAAAATTTTAAATCGTTACACTACCTTGTATTTACCTGTACGAACTTCTTATATATATTAAAAAGCATAATGTTAACTATATCATGAACAGAGATGTGTATAACTATTATACGAAACAAAAAAATGATTTCCATATAAATAATCATACTTCTACATTATACCAAAAAGGTGTAGATTATGCTGCAAAGCATTTATATAATATGCTATTCATCAAAATAAAACAAGAAAATAATATTCAAAGGTTCCAAAGAACGTTAAAAGCTTTTTTTTCCTTCAAAATGTGTTCTACAAAATAGAGGGCTATGTACGACGAAATGTGTGTAATAGTCGTTAATTTATAATTGTAGTTTGTAATGGTTTTCTTTTATATATTGTTTATTCATATATATCTGTAATTTGACATGTCCAACATCATTTTTATGATAAAAGGATGTAAATAAATACGAATACAAAAATACCTCCAGATTATTATTCGGGTCCAATGCATCCCATATCTCCTTGCTTAATAAGTGACAAAAGTATTTAACGTTTCCTTCGGAAAAGTTTCTTAACTGTTTTCTGTAGGATCTGATTTCTAAAGGCCATTTGTTTGTCTGAGGGGTTAGTTTAAGTAATTGGGTATCATGGTCTGAGAATCCTGGGTTGAATACTTGAACAGGTAAGTATTCAAGTGATTTAGGGATTGATAATCTGATCCAGGTAGGATTTATTACGCCTTGGAGTATTTATTATAGGAGTTAGTCCAAAGTTGTTAAGTGATTTCTCTATATTGTGTTTATCCTCTGAAGAGGTCATCCAGTCAATATTTATGTTACCGCAAAGGAGAATAATTCTCACCTGAAAGCTGAGACCCTTTCGAATCTCTTCTGCTGTGCGTTCAACCCTTTCCTTTGGATGCTTCTTATATATCTTTCCACCCAAAACAGGCTTGATGGTGCGCGGTTTTGCAAATGTACGTGGAGACGATTTGAAAATATGCAAGAGGTTGAAACCAAATAATATAGCACAATCATAAACGTATATAACATATCATAGAATCATACTTAAAATATAAATTTTGTTATTTCTAGCTAGGCTTCAGATTTTACAATTTATAAGCTGCATGCGATAAGAAAAATAATTCTTCAACTGGCCACAATGTTATGTTTCTATTCACCTCACTAATTAAATATTAACACATAACCCCCTCAAAAAAATTTAACCCAAAAAGCAGGTAAACTGTCACTATGGTTTTCATGAAAAGAAGAAATGAACAATAAACCAGACATTTTTATATGAAAAGATGAAAAATGTGATACTTACAAAAAAGTTTGAGAAGCATGTAAATAGCGCGTCGAGGTACCGTAACACATTAACGCTGCTGCCATCTGGAATAGTGTTGCCAAGGAAAACGTCTTGTCTTTACTCTGAACACTATAGTCCTAAAATATTATATTAAGATATATCACTTTGGTCGACTAATTTATCGTTAAGGTAAATCCCAAACTTGTCCGGAAGTTTGGTTTCTATTCACCCCAAATGACGATATCTTAAACTATTACTCGAGCAACATTAGCAAATTGAGATAATGAATGGTTTTGACTGTTAAAGATGTGGTGGCCTCGACTAGAGTCTGATAAAACAGAAATAGCAAATTTGTATTGCAATGCTATCCAGAAGAACGCACAAATAATTATAAAACGGGGCTTTTCTGTTTTATTTTCGGGCGTTGAATTTGTTCGTTAAAAACACACTAGAGGTTATTCTTATCTGGTTACAAGAAATTACTTCGTCGTTACGTTACAGTCTTGACAGTAATTGGAAAATCACTATTATTCAGAATGTTGAATTATTAATCTCGAAGAAAATACAGTTTCCTCTGGTAATATTAACCTCCCAATCATAATAAGAATACTAATAGTAATATACAGAATGAAACGATTACTTGGCCCTGAATCATAGAAACAAATTTCCGCGATTTATCCAAGGAAGATTGATAAGATGGAAAAATACTACATACATAATTTTAGTAGATAGACAACATCGATTTTCCCATAGACATCAAATACGTTTGAAACTAACGATAAAGAAGATTGAAAAGTAATAAACCAGGAAATTGATACCAGTGTACGGATCAAGATGAAATAGACGAAGAGATATTAAGGGACAAACACAGACAGAAGTTTCATGCGAATAAGACGAGCTCCTCGATGGCAACAAGTTTACATTTTAAAAAGAAACCATTGCGTGATAAATACTTAATAGCACATAATAACAAAAGTACCATATACACAAATCCAATTATTCGTCACAGGTCAATTTTATTGATTGCTTTTATTCAGCTTGATTGTTACGTAATAATTGGGTTAGATACGAATTACGTGGTTTATATGATTACGTTATTCGGGCAAGTTTAATTTGAGAATGTAAGTCAATGAGAATGAAATTACTAATTGTAATGATACTTTAGTCATTTATCACACGCCCCACATAGCAAAATGACGTCCCAGGGATATCTGACGGATTTCCTGGCAGGATATCGGGACGTCCGTAGGACGTCCTGTTTAAGTCCCGTTTACATCCATGGGACGTATAGTTATAATTAATCCTTCGTATAACTATACGAAGGCATATCCTTCGTATAGTTATAATTAATTAAATAATAATAGTAAGGTCGATTTAATTTATAGAAATTCCAGGTAGGTAATCCCGCACGGCTTTCCGGGGGACATCCAGGGGACATCCATACGGGATGAACTGCTTGTATTGCCCACAGAGTTATCCCACGGACGTCCTTAGGACATCGCTGTGGGAGCAGGACCATTCTGACGGTAATGGGATCTAAATGGGACGTCCCAGTTACGTACTCTGCTATGTGGGGCATTGAACTAAGTACGGGATATTTTCAAATAGATAATCGAATTAAAGATGTTTTATAAGAAGAATACTACACATAAGTTATTATTAAGAGAACTTTCCCATTTTGGTAAAGGGGATGAGTGTAGTGATGTTTAGTTGTAAGTTTTTGGCAACTGTGATAATTACTCCTTTATTAGCTATATGGTAACTAAAGCGTTTCTAGAATTAACAGTAGAAGTTGGAAGACATGATCTAATTAGCGATACGTTAGAATGCTTGGATGGTATTTACAGAGGAATGACAAAAATACACATGTGAAAATTTAATTCTTAACTAATGGAGTTTATATTGCAATTCGTATAGCATGTATAATATTCACAGTAGTAGAAAGTAAGTTGCTTAGTTACAAGTCGTGATTGTATAACACCCAGTTCTTTGAAATCCATTTAAGGTGTCATTCTTACATGTTTTTCTCCATACAAAAGAGCTCCAAAAGTACTCAGAAAACATTGTATTTAAATATGAAATTATTTTCTTGGACTATAAAGTAATAACTTACTAAATAAATTATTACCAACTTTTATATACAACGTACTTCGTGAAACTGTTCAGAGTTCGAACCAGTTTATCATATTTACAAGGAATTATTTACTTTCATAAAGCACGCCAGTCCTGGATTTTCCTGAAATGTAAATTTGAAAAATATACGATTAGCGGTATTATTTAGATGGAGCAAGAAACATTAGTTTTCCCTTGCATTAGATTGTCTCATCACAACGCAATGCAATATATGACATTGGCTGCAACCTGGAATCGACTGAATACATATTTATGAAACAGTTTTATTTCTACGAGACCCAATAGAGATTTTATTATTTTAAATGTATATTTGTACCAAAACTAACATTTTAACTATTTATTAATTATCAAATAATGCTGGTGTCTAAAAATGGCAACAAAAAAAAAGGTTTTCCAAAGTAGCATGAAAACTTAAAAATATAAGTTTTTTCCGGCATTCATTTTTCTTACTTCATTAGAATAATCACAGTGTAGGTTATCGAGCAAAGGAGGCTCCTTAACAGCGGGCAACGGGTCGTCAAGCTAATTTGGGGAGAGGATAGTTGCGCAGTAATATTACTAGCTGTGGAGAGGCGCAAACCTAGTTGTACTGAATCTAGGCTACAGTCTTTTAACATTTATTTTTCATACAATGGAAACAGTAGGTTTCTACTTACCATAATCTAGGTTGCGCATTTATGAGAGAGAGACAGACAGACAGGAAAACAAATATCTGCGCTATTCTTGTGAGATAATTAGAACATAGTTTTAAGCCAGTAAGAAACTGCTCGAACTAAATCAAATCTAGAAGATAATTACGGCATGAGAAAAACGAAAATTCAAATGTGCAGAATCTGCTGTAATCAGAATTCTTGTTACTACATTATATAACCTTTGGTACGGTAGATACATTGTTTATAGCTAATTCCTGAATAAACGGAAGTCGTGAGCAATTATTAGAAACCAAAATAGCTGTTTTAATACCGGTTAAACATTTTATTTAGGAGAAAAGCAACACTGAGGACTGAGAGCTCTATCAACCCAAATGCTCATGTACACACTCGAAATTCGTACTTCCCAGTGAACACTTCACCGCAGCAACAATTGTTGGTAAAACGATGAAATATTAACCCTGAGTGTTCAATGCAGGACTAATCTATAACGGTTTGTCATAAAAAAAATATTATAGGAGCAACGTGATAGTAAAAAACGATAGTGTCCTCTTAAAAACTGAAGTTAGCAATTCATGTATTAATCTGACAGTCGGGTACTATTGTATCTGTACAGTTTCGTTTATCACGCAAGGATGTAAGATTAGATATGAAGTAGTCTTGAAATGATCCTAAATGATGACTTGTATCTAATGCTTGTTTCATATGACCACCACTATATCCTTTACACAACGTGCACATTATTTTTGATTGCATCATCAACGTCCTAAACGAGTTATTGAACTTTGAACGATAGACCTAATATTTTGGTTGTGCGCTCCGAAATTCTCCCATTAATGGAGATCGGCAGAAATTGAACCCGTAACCTTACGCACATTATATTTAAAATTTATCATTAGTCACAGCTAATTCGAGTTTCCAACAATCATTATACACGTAATTTAAAGCAAAGGCGAATTGACAAACAGTAACTTGTTATTGTATAAATTTGTTTACAAAGGAAATAATAAATACTAGACACTAATTTCTTTCGTAAGCTGTTTAATTCTTTTCGCAAGCCACATTGTATTATATATTCAAACAGCATGTACGAAGGATGAAAAGAACGTAATGGATTCCTCTCTGTGAATGTAGTACGGTACAACTTTCCGTTGTATACATTCTGTCAAGAAAGTACCGGGAATTGTACGTTTACAAAGCCCATTTAAAGGGAGTGTTGAAGTTCTTCTTGTCGCTACGTTAACACAACTCTCCTCTATGTTCATGCTGGGTTTAAGCGTCATCTGTCAGTTAGTTTGTTTACAGTGCTCCATTTGTCAGTTCATCTCAAATGTGTGTGTGTACGATGTTTACAATGGATAAAAATATTGAACAAAGAATCTGTCTTAATTTTGCATTGCAAATGGAATATCGTGTGCCAAAGCGCTGAAAATGTTACATAAGGCTTCTGGTTAATCGATTTTATCAAAAACACGTGTGTATGAGTGATACAGTGCATTCAAAAGCGGTCGAGATGTAGTGGAAGATTTGCCTCGCTCAGGTCGACCATCAACGTCTTCAACTGAACTTAACATCGCTAAAGGAAATGGTGATTGAAAATCGTCATTTAAGTATGAGAGAGATAGCCGCTGAACTTTGTGTCTCACTAAATAATACGTACCATTTTAAATGATCGTTTGGGCATGAATCGCGTCGCCGCTCGACTGGTGCCGAAAGACCTGAATTTTCTGCAAAAACTCAATCGTGTAAGGGTCGCTGAAGACATGCTAGATCGAGTCAATACTGACCCCACATTCATAAAACGCATTATAACTGGTGATGAGACATGCGTTTACGAGTTTGATATGCAAACCAGTCAACTAGCTTCGGAATGGCGCCTTCCAACTGAGCCGAAACAGAAAAAAAGCACGTCAAAGTCGATCAAAAGTGAAGGTGATGTTGACAGTTCTTTTTTTTTTTCGATTATCGCGGTGTTCTGCACTCGGAATTCTTACCAGAAGGTGAGACAGTAAATAAAGAATATGATCTGAGCGTTATGCGGCGTTTGAGACAGTAAATTCATCGAAAAATATCAGATTTGTGGAAAGAAAACTCTTGGATTGTGCACCACGATAACGCACCATCTCACAAGACTATCATTGTGAGCGAATTTCTGGCCAAAAACTCAACAAATCTTATCGAACAGCCACAGTATTTCCCTGATCTGGCTCCGGCCGACGTTTTCTCTTTCCAAAACTCAAATTACCACTTCGAGGCCAACAAAGTACTAAATATGCTGACCGGTATTGTATTTCAAAGAATTTTAAGTACTGTACGTAGACTTTTGTTACATGGGAATTAATTATTTTCTTATGTATTTCTTTCAGATTTGTATCAGTTTTAATTTTCTTTACGACTTAATTTTTGTTGAACTATTACTGAATTATTTTACTCTCGATTTTTTTAAAAAAAATAACTTTTCTTTGATTTATCGACAATTTACGGGGGTGTACGTAGACTATTGTGGCTCACTGTATAGTCTTGAAAGGAATAGAATGTACTCTCAGGTTTATTGGTTAGTTATTTTCGTCTCTTTATGCTCTTGCACAATATTTTAATACAGTTAATTTCTAGTGAAATGAGTAGTTTGATTATACACAGACTTCTGGTACGATGCGGGGATTAGTGCTAATTTGTAGTGATGTGCGCAAGAGTTTTGGTCTTGGTCTTGCATGCAAGACCAAGACCAGGGATACCGATGCAAGACCAAGACCAAGACCAGCCTGCAAGAGTCTTGCACACGCACTATTTGAATATTTTTAGAACGTGGAAAGGGAGGGGAAATCATTATATCCTTCACTTGAATTTTTTTTGCTTCTGTAGAAATACCGCTGGGGTGAAGGTGCTTCCAGCTGTGCAAACCGTGTGAGTGGATCTGAGAATCATGCCGCTGTTACTGTAGCATACTAAACTTACACTGTGCACTACTCTACACTAAACTTACAATAGAAGGAAAAAGTTTCTGTTAAGGGCAATGTAAAGCCAAGATCTCTGACAAGAGATGGCAGCACTATCTCTGTATATGTCTAATGTATTTTTATCGTTGCACGAAATTTCAATGTTGCTCCTACAAATTCAACCCTAGAGAGTTCAAACTTTCAGGGAAGAAAGTTCACAAGTAATTCAAGAGCCGATTTTTAAATTTATTTCTTGTTCATTGTTGAAAGAGCTTCATTCTTATAGGTATAACAACAATGAAACGATTTCAACAATGAACAAGATAGAAAATGAAAAATCGAGAAGGATAGAACTCTTGAATTACTCATGAACTTTCTTCCCTGAAAGTCTGAACTCTCTAGGATTGAATTTGCAGGAGCAACATGAAATTTCGTCCAACGATAAAAATACATTAGACACATACGGAGATAGTGCTACCATCTCTTGTTGGAGATCTTGGCTTTACATTCCCCTTAAGGATAATTTGGATAAAGAGCAAAAGGAAGTCTGATGTCCTGGCGTTTCTGATGTTAGGTTTGTCGTGGTACGATCTATTGATTGAGATAAAGGTGGATTATGGCCAGTTCGGAGTCTGTACTGATTTGTGTAACCAAGTCTTTGTGTTCTAAGCTACTAGTCGATTTTATAGAATGTCTGTTGATATGTGTTATTGAAAACTGAGTTCTGTTTTATGTGTTATGCTACGGAGAATTGAGTCTGAATAAAACAACAGTTTTTGCAGTACACTTGGTAATTATCTGTCACTTGTAGATAAAGTTGGGAAGAATATTACTAGATGTGGACTATGGTTTTGGACGCAATGCAGAGTTGCTTTAGAGTAAGCTAGAGGTAACAGGCGTGTGGGCTTGTATTGAGCACAGAAATGCTTCAAATTCAGCAGGTTTACTTTGATACATTTGTTCAACAGAGAAGTATTGGTCCACAAACTCGTAAGTAATTTTACCGAGCGGCCAAGGCCCGTAGTAGGAATCCCGCGACCGGCCACCCTAGCTGAGGTTTTCTAGAGTTGTCCTCAGTCCCACCAGGCGAATGCTGGGATGGTAACAACTCAAAGCCCTGGCCGCTAACTTTCCCATCGTTGTCCCAAAGCTTAGCACATAGATGCCTGTTAGGCTTAAATTAATTCAAATTTGCAAGTAATTATACTTTCTAACACTCTTCTGCCAGAGCTCGCTTGAGCCATGACTAGTCTCATTATCGTCAATTGTCTGGGTTTGTGGACATGAGTGCTTCTTAGACTAAAATAACAACACTAACAAGGGGACCCTTTTTGCTGATCAGCGAGTTTTGACTTCGGACATGTTTTTGTACCTTATTTGAAGCATATAGATAGCGAGAATAACACGTATAGACTCGCACTCTGTCATATAGGCCTATTTGTGTCCCGAATAAGTCGAGTCGTGTAATGTGAGCAACTTTTAAATAGGAAAATCAACCTTGAAGGTGAAATTTGTATTAACTAAATAAGTTGTCAGATGCATTTCCGTAGGTATTTTTACGTGTAGAACACAAATTTAATCATCAAATGTTCGTAAATTGAATGCTTTTTTATACAAATTCCAGTTTATGATCGAAAATGAACAAAATTCCATAGAAAGCAATGCCGTAAAGGAACAAGAATACAACTGTGGGAAAGGGGATGGGCGGCAAGGGGATTATAAATACATAAAAAATAATGGTTTCTAATACCTTTTGAGGGGCCTAGGGGGCTTGCAATCGCTAAACCACTGATCGACTACACGGGTTTTAAAGAAGAAGCGAAGCGCTGGAGCGAACATACCAAAAAAGCAAGTGCACCTCATGGAGATGTGTAGCAAAATCGTTCCGATGACCAGCGGTTTCGCAATTTAGCGACCTCGGCAAGGCCTGAGGGCTCCGTTACGTTCTTAAAGTTAGTTCTTTAAAAAAGGAATATTAAATTATAAAGTTTGTCATAAATATGTTGTAATTTTAAGTAAAATTAGAATTCGTTTGTTGAACTTTAAAAACGTAATAAAAAATAACGAACTTGATTTGTTTACATTTATCTTTAAATAAAAGACGAAAACGTGAAATGATGGAGAACAAATTCATTGAATCACCTTTTCATGAAAAATCAAAGAAAGTTAAATCTGTTTAGATTGAAAAACAATTCATTATGCTTATTTTAATTTTTAGAACTTGTTAATTCACTATAATTAGTATTATTGTTTAACTGTTTCATTTTAAAGTTCAATTTGGAATATTTATAAAAATAATCAAATCAGTTGCGTTTTCTCATGCTTACCAGTTATTTAAAATATTTAACTTTCAAAAATATGATAGTAAGCGTGTATGTTAAATAAGATGTTGGAAACAAGTATGTGACATGACAGACGAATTTTTTTTGTAAGTATTTTACTGTTCTAATTATAATTATCATTCTAGTTTGTTATATAGTTATGATAATGTTTGTATGGTGAGGGGTATTGAAAATGTATGTAAACGAAGAAAGCGCAGGAGAAGCGAGAGTGTTGCAATTTTGTTCACGAATTACACATCAAAGAGGAGAGGGGATGAAAAAATGTACGTACGAAAGTAAAAATTCAAATTGTATTATTTAAAATGTCCGCATTAAATAACCGTGTAGTCGATCAGTGGTTTAGCGATTGAAAGCGCCCTAGGCCCCCAAAAGGTATTAGAAACCATTATTTTTTATAATCCCCTGCCCGCTCTTCCCCTTTCCCACAGTTGTATTCTTGTTCCTTTACATTACTTTCTATGGAAATTTGTTCATTTTCGGTCATAAACTGGAGTGTTTTAAAAACATTCAATTTGTGAACATTGCCATAGTGAAATTTGTGTTCTGCAAGGAAAAATACCTACGGAAATGCATCTGATAACTCATATAAAGTTTCACCTTTAAGGTTAATTTTACTGCTTAAAAGTCGCTCAAATTACACGACTCGACTTATTCGGGACACAAATATATGACACAATGCGAGTTTATGCGTGTTAGTTTCGCTATCTATATGTTTCAAATAAAGTCCAAAAACATGCCCGAATTCAAAACT
Source organism: Lepisma saccharinum (assembly GCA_022664845.1). Lineage (NCBI taxonomy): Eukaryota > Metazoa > Arthropoda > Insecta > Zygentoma > Lepismatidae > Lepisma > Lepisma saccharinum. The sequence goes on along the minus strand of JAGDQP010008746.1, from coordinate 47,758 downwards.
CGCTGAACAGCAAAAATAGTTCCCTTGTAAGTTTTAGTTAAACACAATATCCGTGTATGTTTGGTCTTCCTTTGGAACTTACTGTACTTGGAGCACGGAGAATGGTAAATAATTGGAACAGTGACTAGAAGATGTCAGAGAGCACAATTCTATGGATTGTTACAAGGTAAGAACTTCAATGTCTAAATTATTTTGGACATCATTTTCGATAACCCATGATTGCATTCTGTCAAAGCTTACGAAACATAGCTGTGTGCCTAAAACAGCAAATAAACTAACAGTAAAATAATAAAATGTTAGTGATGTTGTTCAAATTAAAGCGAAATTGAACTTCTCCCGGTGTAAAATTTACGAATGAAACGTATGAAGTTCTTAAAAGCAAGACTCTTGCAAGCAAGACCAAGACCAGGGATACCGATGCAGGACCAAGACCAAGACTGGGTGTGCAAGGCCAAGTTCATTACGGTCTTGGTCTTGCTTTTGCTCATCACTATTTGTAAATGCACACAGAAGTTCGAAATATATTTTAGAAACTGTATCTGTGTTGAATTTCCCTACTATGTGCCTTCACTTCCTCTTGTGCTTTTAGTAGCCCATTTCGCTTTGCCAATATTGAATACAATGTTTCTTTGTATTCGGGAAGATTCTATTTTACAAATACATACTAAAGGTTGAAATACACTCGAGATTAATCTACTTTCATCTTTTATGAAAAGGTTCCTTAAAGTACCTAGTGAAAAGTACAGTATCAACAAGACTACCGTACAATATGTTACTATCTGTTGGAACATCTTTCGCTCCTGAGCAGGAGTTCTCAACACATTTCGTTCACTAAGTACATATTCGTTAACTTTAGGAATGTAACTCTTACTTATAATACTAGCAAACAGCAGCATTAAGAAAGTTCTGAAAGGAAATCAATCGCATAGTCAGAGAAAGCGACGTAAAGGTTCAAATAAATACCGTCTAACGGAGTGACTTGAGACAGATTGTGAATGTTTGCTCAAGTTTAGACATTTTCTATTTCGTTTTCGAAGGGTATTTGATATAGATTTGTGCAAATACTCATTTATGATTGGATATATGGTATTAACAATATTTATTCGTCAGGAACACGTTGGTTATTAATTGGAACTCATTGTCTCATGCCACCCCATTAGTTGGAGTGTCTTGAGACAAACAAAATTCGTTGGTAGTCTTAAACGATGTGGCTATTGGGATTAGTTGAGACATAAATCGGGTTTTTAAATATTTTTTCCATTACACAGATGGTTTTAAAGTACCAAATTTCAATAATGTAAACATACGGTATGGCATTCGGTAAATTAAAGTTATTAGAATCATAATTTTAAGTAAACCTGAACAAAACAAACAAAACGGCGTGACTTTAAACTGTAGGTGGCTTCAACATGCTCACAATATGTTGTACATGGAAGATACGTCTTCTGTTGTTGATATACGTCTTCTCTATGTAAACTCCTTTCTCCTTTGCACTTTCTTTCACAAAACGTGCAGTCAAATATCCGTTGGTGTTAGTATTCTGGCTAGATATCGCAAACAACGTCCTTTTTCCCATCAAAACTGACAAATACGGATTCTGCAGATTGAAGAGAGAAATGGTATCTTTTGCTGAAACAACTGTATTTGCACTTATGACTTCTTCCATAGTTTCATTGTTGCTCTTAACTTCCAGTTTGTTCGAGTGGGTTGCATGCTTGAACTAGTGCGCACTTCTGCGTTCGAGTGGGTGGCTCAGGTTAAACTTCAACTGTTCGGATGGCAGACGCATGTGCAACTAGTGTAACCCAGGCCAAACACTTCCTCCCCGGCTCGGCAGCGAGTGCACGTCACGAGACTCGTGGGTGCAGGCAGCTGAGAGTCGTGCTGCGTTCTCTCTGTATGTGTGGGAGAAGGAATTACAGATTACGTTACTAACCAACAGAATGGAATAAGCATCAGCCCGTTGGAGCGAGAACTGAACGGGAACACACGAATAGACACTGTGCAGCAAAATAATTAACACAGTTCTATACTAACTTACACTTCCAGTACAGAGAGTGCAATACCGAACAGACCACTCGGACAAACTTTTGGTGTAGAGCCTAATCCAAATTACAAAATTCACTTTCCAACATGTTTTCTTCTTGATCATTCATTAGCACTCTGAATATTCACCAACACTCTTCCCAGGTACATCAATTCGTCTTCTAGGTTGTTGCTTTGTTGCGCTCTCGCCAAATCTACCTAATCTCAGAAAATCTACAGTATAATGTGAGGAAGAATTATCCTTTTTCTTGGCTTCGTGAGGTACGCCCTCAACTATAAATCAGGCTTGCAATCACGTAAAAACGACAATATAAACACTAACTCTCCATTTGCTCTATATACGATATAGGTTCAACCTATACGTCGAGAATTTATTTTCCAACGGAACTAATTATAGAAACCACAGATGAAAGTTTCAACAATTAACTTTTCTTACAGAATTCGGCCTCAACAATGGTACACTTTTAGAAGCCATATAAACGTACATGACTTGCAAAACCTTCACTCAGAATACTTGTCGTACGTGCCACAATGCAACAACTGACGATCGCGTGTGAAATCTGTATCATTTATCGATGTGACCTGTAAGTTTTAAAATTGTACCGCTGTCTCTAGTCACCTCGTTTGACGGTATACGTATAATCATTAAAGAAATGTAATTCGCAGTAATTAGAAATTTGTTACAGCTTTATGAAACGAGATACAAAAATTCCGAAACTAATCCCAATCCAGTGAATATTCCATACGAAATTATGTTGTTTGTCAATGCAGTCAAGCTGCTTGTTGTTTAAAGCCCAGAGAAGTTGGACATACCTGTTCAGGCATATACAAATATGTCAAAAACACGCACATAGGCTGGAGATTGATGCTTTTGAAGAAATTCATTAATGTTAAAATTAAACACTCATCTCTTAAGTTGGGCTATAATATAAGCATATTGCTGGTAATATTAGTGTGTGTTCACTGTACAATTGGCTAGCAATTATACTAAACAGAAAGATTAAAAAATTAAACGAGGTATACCAATCAATTTAACTGTCTTCGTAGTGGAAATACAAACATGAAGGAAGAAGTAGGATAAAATGTTCTCAAATTTTGATAATTGTCACATATTATCCAGTTTCGTGATTGCAAAATTAATGAGTTCATTATTTAAATGGTAAATAATGTTTCTGTAGACGACCATACGTTTCGAACTTAAATATGAATAAAACATTGAACATTTAATATACAATTATCTCTGATTTTGACGTTTCATATCTAATGATCTTTAACACAAAAGTATAATACTTCAGTATATAGTGTGACGTCATTGACGACAGTCTTAACTTTGAGCGCTTGTAGTTTGGAGCCGGCCGGGTGGTCGAGCGGTCTGCGGCGGTAGGCTATCGACTCAACGGTCCCGGGTTCGAGTCCCGGCAGGGGCATGGGTGTGGATTTTAACACTTAACAGCTAAAGGCAAATCGTGACGGGCCGAAGTCCAAAGTTACTAAACTGGCCCATATCAAAATAAAGTTTACCAAAGTTTTTTTTTTGTAGTTTGGAAACTACATATATTTTAAAATTTCTCTTAAAAGAACTTCTTTCTTACTTGGGCGTGAACAACTCGCGAAGTTTGTCGCGTTATTTCAAGGACACATTGTATACGAGTATGCTTACATAGGTGGAAACATTGATTATTCAATAAACTAAGTTAAAGAGGAGGGAAAACCTGAAGAGAGACAATCGCAGTTAGAATTTAGGATATAGAAATAAAGGACGGTACAATAGGCTATCCTTAACCGTAAACATTGCTTCATGTATTTTTAAATTACCACTACATCCAAGTAAGACCCTCAAGGGTGACTGTGCTATGTTTTATCCAAAATAAAACTTTACATTTATAACTTATTAGAAACAATAATGTTGCACCTTCAACATCGCACCTTTTTACATTCTGGATGACTATAATTACATAAACGGACCCAACTCATATTATTCACAAAGACGATAACCACACGAACGGTATTTAGAGATCTTGCGAAATAAATTGCAATTTGACTGCATATGTATTTCCAAATCACAAACCTGGAAGTACCTATCGTGAACAACTTATCAACTGAACGGTTCTTCACATTCTATCACAGATTTCTTCCTGTAAGTACACGTCTTCTTGTAAATTTTACATCGCTATGGGTTTTCCCGTAAATGAGTTTTTCGGTGCATTTTCAAATTTTTTAATTGGGCGAAAAATTTTCCACACTTTTTACAGGTCAATTTTGTTTCCTTAGAATGAGAGCGCATGTGAGCATTGAACAACGATTGCTTCAGAAACTGATGATTACAAGTTTGGCATTTATAGCGTTCTTTCTTACTTGATATTTCACTTTCTAGATGGTCATTCTCATTTACGCTATTCTCACATGGTTCAGAGGAAGTAGTAGGCTTTTCATCCTGCTGTGACGTTTTATCTGCAAGATCTCTGTTACGTGTAATTAACTTACAAATAAAACAAGAATCTGTTTTCCTGCCACTGTGCTGCTCTTCCATATGAGAAATTCGATCAGTTATATCTACGAACTGTTCCCCACACACTGAACATTTGCACATATCTTCGCCGCTATGTGATCGGATATGAACTTCAAGAGTATGTCGTTCAGCAAATGTTTGGCCACAAATATCGCACACATGTTTATGTGAATCATCTCTGAAACAGAGGAGACATAGAAAATTACTAACATTTCATTAACACTACAAAAGCAACGTTTATCGCAATTCCCAAATTTAATTCTAGTGTAAGCATTATAGGATACATCCTGGCTTTTGCAGATGTATGCTAAACATTTGAAATGAATATAAGGTAAACGCATCAGTAATGGACACTTTAAGGACACCTTTCATCATTATAATTTTAAACTCAAATGCAGTTTAAATGAGAATGAGATCAAATGGGAATGTTACACGTTCTCCATGCCTCTAGTGATTTCTCCCCATTGCTTTCATCAACATATACTATTTAAGGGAAATCACGTTTTTTGTCTGATATTTTTATACCAGTGATGGACACGGAAAAACCTAAATGTTCCAGTAATGGACAGAATGTATAACTCAAAATAATAATTGCTGACGTTTCAAATATAGGTAGCAAACTCTGCTGTTCTTCCATTACCTGATTGTTTCTGGAATTCCACTGAGTGATCTTCCGAAGGTCCTGGGTTCGAAAACAGCTATCGACCATCTTTACTGAGGTTTTAACGTTTGTCTACCTTAGTCATACCAGACAACTGTCCTAATTGCACCTTCAGCTTAGACCTGTCCGACTCCTTCCCGCTTCCTCTCTTCTACCCTACTCGAACCTGAGCCATAGATTCCTTGTGACCATAAAAATGCAAATTCTAACTTGTCATGAATAGTATCCAATATTTAAAACAAATCATTTCACTAATGGGCATCCCCGCGTCCATCGTTGAAAAAATGGGATCAAAAAAATTCCTGACAAATTTATGGTCATGAACAGTAAATATTTCCCAAGTTGAAATAAAACAACTAACAGAATTATGATTTCGCCCTTGGAGTTGCGGAGGGTTTAGTGCGCTCATTTTCTGCGCGCGTGTTCATGACCATACAATTCATTATATCTTATGAGTTTTATTTCCCCTGAGAGCTGTTGAACGTAGTTCAGAGTCTACTTTACCAAAACTGTAAGTCTCGTCCTTAGAAACTCATTAGCTCGCTTAGAACGTTAATACCTCAATCAATCAAGTATTTTGATTTCAACTCAGTAATGAATAAGTGAGTGTCCATAACTGGCCAAAAACTGACTTTGCCGTACCAGTAATGGACACCCACTGCTTTGCATAGCAGATCCAAGTTATAATTGGTTTGGGCATTTAAATACTCGAAACCGAGACATTTCGTAGTGGATAATACTGCAGAACAGCAAAAGTAATTGTTATTTTAAATTAATGAATAAAAAACGAAAGCTCTCACCGTAATCACTTACTTAGCAGAATGCATGGAAGACTAGGTGCAACCATGGACCTAAATTCAACGTCATGTCAGAAATATCAGATGACACCAATGACGAGCTAATAATTAATATTCAGTGGCATCAGAACATACTATATTAAATTTCCCCATGTAGGTGAAATGATTACCGCCCTTAGGAAAATCGTATTTTACAACTTTTCTCTTCAAGTGTCCATTACTTGTTCATTGTCCGTTACTGGTGCGTTTGCCTTAATATCAATTTAGTTACAAATATCCGGATCATATCAATATTAAACTATAATTACTCTCGCATTTATCTTTTGGTGTGAAAGAGCAGAAAAATGAAGCCCTGACGTGTAACTCTGAGAAATAATCCTTTAGAATATTAATGAAATAAATTCTCCTTATATATTCATCATAATATATGTATTGAACTAACGAAGTACATTTTTAGTGAAAACATAGTATACATGAACACAAGAATATTTGTATCGTCATGCCTTTTACAAAGTGACTATATGTGTCGGTTCAGCTGACGCCAAAAGGGCGCTCCCAAGATCGCTTAAATATCTTCTACTATAGCACGAAGTATACAGGAGAGGAGTGTCTGAAGTACTCGAACACACCTTGTAAAAACAACGGAAGTGTTTTCATTAAATGTAACAACGATTTATATAATCAGGTAAGCTGTATCAAACGGTGATATCTGCAATTCTGGTAACCACTGCAAGTGGCCCATCCCGAGTGAAAGTTGAAAGTTTTATTTCAAAAATGTTATTTTTAAAAATCAGATTCGGCCTATCGTCAAAACGTAGGAAATTTCGCACTTTAGTATGTACATTTTTTATATGAAAGCTCTATGTGCAATAGTAATTTATTCATTTGAGTTGTTAATTTCAGCTAGACCACCCTGCATATACAGAGTCCAATAGAATCCGACCGAAAAGCGTGGAAGGATAATAGATCAAAGATAAGTAAAAAGTCTTAGTTACTGGAGTGAAAATTTCTGTGCGTTTCGAAGCTTCAATCTGCCGAAAGCATGAGCAAATGAATTTTCGAGTTTCATGCTATCATTGAAAAAAGGTATAGATGAGATGACGGCCTATGAGGTACGTAGATTTTTTTTTTTTAATTTAATGGCCTTTATGCATCTACGGGTCAGGCCACGATAGGGGAAAGAAAGGATGCGAGAAGGTGTCCGACAGGCCCTAAGAAGGGAGGTTGGTGAAATGTTCAGTCGATATCGAGATGACGAATATGCCAAATGATAGGTCATAGCATGCTTACTTTAACAGCTATAATATTAGCGGCCACAACTTTGTGTTAACCTCGTAATAATTATGCAAAATACTGTACGGGGTGGTGCCATACTGTACCAGACAGTCGAATAAAATAAAAAGAGACAGACAAGAATGAAATAAATGTCCCTGTATAGGCGAAGGGGAAAATGTTGCGGAGCATGCCACGTTGCCGGCGGCCACCTTGAAATCCGCCATCTTGGATTAAACTTTAAATTTTTAAATATGAAATGTTGTCTATGATATACCAACCAGCACTAAAATTTCCTCGGGAATTAATAAGTGTGGTTTCTTTTTTATCTACCTCTAACGGTTTCTGAGATTTGTAACGGTTTTCCGTTATTATTCGTTTCAGTCTCACTAATTGAAGATGGTTCTCACGATAGCTAACCGCATAGAGATTGTTCTGATGCCGGGTGATCGAAGTGTGCACCATCGTAGATGATTTCAACCATCGCCATCCTTAAAAAAATATCTCCCCAACAGTTTAAAACCTCCTATCAAAATGCATCAAGGATACAGGAACTGATGAAGACAGGCCCTGGACGGGTAGAATTAACACGGCTATGAACGATGCAATAGCAGCAGCAGTGTTGACGTCCTTTAACAAAAGTCCAGAAAATCAGACCCCATTTGTCCATGGAAACTGGCGTGAGTCGTACCTCTTCGTTCGTTTTCTCAAGAACAATGAGAAAACAAACGGCACTCGTACAAGTTGCAGCCTCTGACTGAAGACAACTCTGATAGTCGGTTATAATTTGCATAGTGGCCAATCAACCAGTTTAAGAAACATTGTGCATGTGAACAACTATCACTGACGTGCTTCGTAGGGCGCACGACGATTGCGGAAGTGCTTCAGTGAGAACGCCGTCCATGTGAAAAATGTTCTGTGGTGATTGCGGTTCTTGTGTTTCACAGCTGTTCTCCATATTGATGAATGTGATTGCTGTGGTGATACAAGGTGTATGGCACGTAATCCTTTCTTCCGGAACAACCCACCGAGTTCAAAACGTACTTTAATTTCGTTCATACTTGCAGTTAGTTTTCCTAAATTATACTATACCGTTTAATTTCTCGTTGCAAGAGGATGTCATCTGATATATTGCACAGCCATGTTTCCTTATGAAATTTTCAAGTTGAATACAAGATAGCGGATTTCAAGATGGCCGCCGGCAACGTGGTCGACATTTTCCACTTAGCTTATAATATGTTCAGGGATATTTCATTCCTGTCTGTCTCGTACTTTTTAATTTAATTCGACTGTTTTGTACAGTATGGCCTCGCCCTGTACAGTATTTTGCATATTTATTACGAGGCTAACACAAAGCTGTGGCAGCTAATATTACAGCTGTTAAAGTAAGCATGCCATGGTCTATCATTTGGCATATTCATCACCTCGATGTCGACTTAACAGTTCACAAACCTCTCTTGTAAGTGGAAGGTACCATCCCATTTTTCTGGTATGACTGAGGAAAGATATCAGTCCGAATGGTCGGCTGCTGGGATTGAACCCTCGAGCTCCCGAATGCTGTCAATGCTCTCCCACTGATTTACGGGCGCTCGGTATATGGAGGTAGGTAGCCCTCCACATATTCTCGACCTAAGGTACGGAGTAAGGTGGGTTGTCAGTCCCACGCTCCCAAGATTGCCAAGGACACACTGGTCCGCAATATGATATGAGGCAGAGTGCACGGGGTGAGGGCAATGAAGACAAGTCTCCAGCGTCCTGGCCAGTATTTGAACCCAGAGCGCCCGATTCGTAATCAGACGCGGTACCGCCTGAAGCACACCGACCCCTTTTGGCATCATTAAAATTTTATAAAGCTGAATTCAAAAGTTGTGGAATAGATGCATAGACATCCCATAACACTGTAGGCGATTCTTATCAACTCTCATGATCGTGAATAAGACGATCTTATATTTGAGTAGAGATGGCATACGAAATCACCACTATCGAACCGACAATGGCATTCTCTCTCACTGATAACAAACCATTGCTCGCTGTATGTATTGCATTCTTAAACTCCTGTCTCTTATGCAACCATGCATATATGTTTGAAAGATAGTTTGAAGAATAAAATCTTATATCAACTTACGGCATATGAATTATTGTTACTTAGTGGAACATCGTCCCATTCATGCTTGTTGCGACTAATTTGGGAATTGCCTACCTCCCTTGGGCAATCACTTACCCACCTATGGCTCAATTTTGAGCGGACTATGTATTTTTTGATGGAACAAGTTAAAACACTTTTGCGATATCATGCTACATCAGCTCTCTTGTTAGTGGCATTAAAAAATGAAGATCCAAAACTCAGTTACCCAAGATTTCGCAGCATATAGCTCCAAAATGAGGCGTAATTTGCATCCTGGTACCAGGAGCTTTTTCTTTACTCTTTCATTTACTACCGAAATTTCTCGGTCAAGTTCTGTTATTCTCTCTACACATGTGTATGAAAATTCTCATATGGGTGGAACCAAAATATATGGAACCTGGTTAACATAAAATACCATCTATTTTCAACATTTTACATACAGTGGAAATGAATGAAGAAAAAACACTGTAAAAAATATCCAGTAACTACAACTGATTTCACTGTTACCATAAAACTTTTCAAGTTTTTAATGTATAATTTCTTTACTAAAAGCATACCTCAAGTGACAAAGTTGATAATCAGCAAATCTTACTTTAATGTACATATTTTATTATGTTTCACGAGATTCTAGCTTGATAAAATCTTTAGAGTGGCTTCAAACCTTAAAATCTACTCGTCTTCGATGCCACTGCTACTATATTTACTGATGGTATTCCAAGTGAATGAACATTGTGTAAAGCTTCTCTCAAACATGAGAAGTGCCTTCCCCGTATCGGGACAGGCATAAGCTAAAGTGCGTTTAGTGCCATTATTTTATAAGAGGTGATCCTAAACAGAAGCAATGTTGCTTCAAGAATGAAAAGTTACAGTGTGCTCGGATCGTACACATCAAGAGGTTATAATTACAAACTTAAGTATGTTCGTGACATACCTAAAAGTTATCCATCTTAATTAACCGTATGTCTCCATGCAGTCACAACAATAGTGTAATGCAGAAATAATTCAAGAATGTGATAACAAATTGTATTCCGAGCAGTGGTGCTAAAACCCAAATGCGCTTTCGTATATGAAAGAAAACACATACACAACTTTTAACAATTCCTGGAAAACACCTATTAATTTTTATGGGCTCATAATAAAAATAAAAGCAATTCTTATCTGAGAAGTGATACATTATACAGGTATAGGACAAAAAATGAGAACACTTGTGAAAGTCGGATTATTTTGTATTAATACGGTGTTTATCTAAATTTAGCACGCAACACAGCTTGAATCCTGGGTGGAATAGAACGATACATGTCCTGAAAAATTGTGAGTGTAATTTGAAGCCATTCTTCATGCAGCAGTCTCCAGTTCAGGTAGAGACGAAGGAGGTTGAAATCTTCACCTAATCATGGTAATCCAAAACAGCCCACAGAGGCTCGATAATAGGGCCAGGGAAGATGAACCTCATCAGAATACTCCTGAAGCTACTCTTGAACAAGGGCATTATCATCCTTGAATATGGCATTTCGATCAGGAAATAAAGTTTGCACCATTGGGTGCACATGGTAGCCCAATTTTCTATACATTGCTGCTGTAACTGATCTGTGTACGTGATAAGGGGTTGCTGAAAACCATGATATAGCGCCCCACATCTTAAAAGAGAAGCCACCTTACTTGACAGTCAGGCGGAGACACTCCATATCGTATACTTCAGAGGGTGTTCGCCAAACACGCGTCCAGTGCTAGGGAAGAGGATCAAGAGTGATTTGTCCGACAGTCTTCCAACGTCAGTTTTTGTGAGCATTGCGCCATGCATGTCGCCTATGAACATTCGTGTCTGTTATTCAAGACTTGGGAATATCAACACGCCCATGGATACTCATTTTATGCGGTTCCCGCCTCATTATTGTAAATGACACTGGGGTGCTTATGTGCAGATTAAGTTCTGTAGACACCTTCTCGACCGTTGTTTTTTTCTACGACGTTACAATCTGCTTCACGGCCCGACGGTTTCTACCTTCATTCGACCACTATTGTGCTTCGCCGCTCCTGTTTCACAGTGCACTGTATATGACTTTCGAGACTGTGCCTTGTGTTACACCGCATAATGTTGCTGTTTTGCTCATAAGTGCTCTACCTAGACGAGCACCTACAATTAAACATGTTTGAAACTCCGTCAACTCGGATATACTCATTACTCACTACGCCTACACAACGTCCACAACCACACTGCTTCACTCTACTATTAGTGAACAGTCCATCCTACCTACAACAAACTAGAGACGTTTGATTTACACAGTGCTGTATTACCAAGCACAGTTACAATATGTCCACAGCTACAAGTGCTTCCATTATTTTGTCGACTACCTGTGCATATAAATGAAGTATATGATTTAAAAACAATACCCTCTACTTCGCTCCAAACACTTCGTTCGAGAGGTATTCCTTGGATTAATAAATATGAAGCTCTACGTCAAATATTTAGTATATTCTACAAGTAAAGCTACTACAAAGCAGTATGAATCTTAGACAGGAATATATATCAACCACCAAGCTCATTTTCACTACCGTAATTCCAGACTTCCAGAACGAAAAATGCATGTTTATTGCCCCGAGCATAAAAGGAATATTAGGAATTAATATTTTATGACTCAGTGTTAACACATGATGTGAATTAAGAAATTAAAGATATATGTCCTAACACTACTACAGAAAGCTTTGATATTAATAGTAATTTCTTAAAAAGCACTGCTGGAATATATATACAGATGCTTATCAGAATAATGGAAACACCTGTAGTTGGCAACACGTCAGATGTATGGGTTGGCAGTGGTGTCTTGGCGACCGCAGCGCCGGACTGCTGGTGGTGGTGTGTTAGGTCGGTCTCCATACTACGTCAGGCGTCGTGGAACAGGAGTGTGCAGTGGCTGCAGCAGACGGAGGTAGTGTAAAATGGGAGACCTATCAGAGTTTCAAAGAGGGCAAATTGATGGTGCCCGGTTATGTGGAGTGAGTGTGACGGCAGTGGCTAGTGTGTTAGGTGTGTCGCCAGGGACAGTGTCGAAGGTGATGACGGCCTACACAACACACGGGAAAACCACATCGGGGAAGCGGAACAGTGGGCGGAAGAAAAGCATCAGTGACAGGGCACGCCGGGTATTAAAGCGCATTGTCACGCGGAACCGTCGTGCCACTGCGGCGCAAGTGACGGAGGAACTCAATCAGCACCTCCCCCAACCTGTTTCGACAATCACAGTCCGCCGCGAATTACATGACATGAACTTACGGGGTCGTGTTGCACGGGCCAAACCTCTCATCAGGGACCAGAACGCTTTAGCACGCCGCAAATGGTGCCGCGACCATGCAACTTGGACCGTTGACGACTGGAAACGTGTGGTATGGTCGGATGAGTCACCATTCACCCTATTCCAAACCACGGGCCGTGTTTATGTGTGGAGAACGCCCAAAGAAGCGTATGATCTGCAGTGTCTCCGCCCAACTGTGAAACATGGCGGCGGCACGGTGATGCTGTGGGCCGCAATATCATGGTTTTCATTGGGTCCTGTGGTCACACTTCGCGGACGCATCACTGCCAACGATTATGTCGCAATTTTAGGAGACCACTTGCATCCTATGGTCCGGATGTTGTTCCCGGACAATGACGCCATATTCCAGGATGATAATGCACCCATTCACACAGCTGGAGTTGTTGCAGCGTGGTTTGAGGAACATCGGGATGAAGTTCAACACCTCCCCTGGCCCGCCCAATCCCCAGATCTCAACATAATTGAACATCTGTGGTCCATCTTGGAAACACGACTCCGGCGACGATTTCCACCTCCATCCTCTCTCACAGAACTGGCCGATGCCCTGCACGAGGAATGGTGTAATATTCCACTTGCTACCATTCACGACCTCTATGCCTCCATCCCACGTCGCATCAAGGCTGTTCTGAAGGCGAAAGGTGGCCCGACACCATATTAATCTGGCAAGTTGCACTTTCGTTCAGGTGTTTCCATTATTCTGATAAGCATCTGTATATATTGATGACTTCAAGAACTCCTACCATGAAAGTCGTGGTACCATCCCGGCACTTGCCTGGTATGACAGGTAATCCTTACCTAAAGGGGAGCAAATGCTTGGAAAGTACTTTGGGGGTTTATTACGTAGCTAGTGGTAGTCATAGGTATCGGGTAGACGCTAGGAATACATAAATGATACAACAATATATATATATATAGAGAGAGAGCGTCCAAATTTGTGAACGCCTTTTTTCTAATGTGTGGTCTCCTACTTACTGCAATCGACTTTCTAGTACTGTGTAGTACACTTTCGACTTTAAGGGACTTTTTGTTATAACGTTCCTCGCACACTATACGAAATGGACCTACAAATGAAAATAAGTTTTACGTAACCCCTTATTTAGAAACAATAGAAAAACATTTAGTACGTAACCCCTTATTTAGAAACAATAGAAAAACATTTAGATGAACAATCTAAATACAAAAATCAATTTTCAAGCTGAAGGCTTTTTCAAGAAATTATGATGTACTTAACGTGTTTTCTGAAACAGCATACTTAACTGAGGTCTTCTACGTGAAAATGGCACACAACTATAACGAAAATTATTGGCTATGTGTCCTTCCTTAATTCAATTGTAGTTACTTTTTCCACAATGTTTCTGATCACGAAATTAACACAGTTTAACTCACTCATGACGCTCCCAGCATAGTCGCGAGAAAAGTACTTTCGAAATACACTAAATATCTTGTAAAAGATAAATATATAACATACTGTACGAAATATCATCTACTGCAATTCTAGTTGCACAAATAAAATGACTTCGTTAGCAGGCAATGCATTTTGCTATAACTAAGAGCAATCTTAAAAATCAGTAATATATTGACATAAAGATAAAATACATTTTATGGGCACTAACCATGGCTTACGCACTATGACCTACGCCCGTCCCGTAATATATTGACAGTTTTCACAGTTTCAAAGAACATTTCGTAAGCTCAACAATTCCTGAAATTTATAGCAACAATTCTTACTGTAGTTTACTCTATAATTGATATCTAAATAAAGTATGACAAAGTAAACTTACCGTTCAGTGTGCAATTTCTCGTGTGACTTCACTGCAAACGACAGGAAACGCTCGAGAGGAACTATCGTATTTCCTATATGTAGCACATACGGGGGACCTTGAACTTCACATACCCGTCTGCATGGACCGAGAAGGGAGGGAAGTTTCTCACTTAATTTTTCACTTTCTTGAGATGCATTGTGGTCTATACTACCAGAGCTACTGCCACATGTTGTATTACAGTTCGATGTCATCGCCTTTGAAGCTTCTGCATCTCTGCTTTGGTACTCTCTCGTCATATTCAATAAATTCTTTGAAGAATGATTTGAAGAACGACGATCACCAGGTTGATCTAGAATATTTTCTTCGCTCGTTTCAGTCATGCTTGATCCTTTAACACGTTGCTTCGCATACCCCTCTTTTCTACTTTTTATGTCGAATAAAAACATAGTGTCCTTACAACTTCTTTTCACACTCTCATCTTTTTCGCTTGACAACTCATACCCCACTTCACATGATTTCTCTACAGTTTCTGACATGGGTATAACTCGGCTAGCTTTCTTCTCGGACTCAGTCACTTTAAATAGCAAGTTATTGTCAACATATGAGCTACCTTCGACTCTTGAGATAACTACTGCTTGTTGTGGAACATTAACCATTTCTTTAAGAGGCCATTCTTTTACCAACGTGCCACTTGAATCGACTGTATCCAAATCATCATGTTTATTTTCTGAATTCGAATTAACAACGCAGCTTCCCTTAGAACCCACACTTTTTTTTGTTCTCTGTTTTGCGCTTCCCCGACCTTTCAATACAAGCTTGCGCAATGAGTTGCCTTTCTTCAAACATGTACCCCTATTTTTCTTAGTTACCTGAACATAATTATGGTCAAAAACCTCTGAAGTCACACCTGTGCCCAGTAGCTGTTCTTCTATTTGCATGTCCAACGCGTTATGTACAATACTATCAGTAACCCGATCCAGATTACACTTCAAACCCTCCGAGTAATAATTTTTGTTTTCCTGTGATATATCATTTGCAGTTTCCACGATAACTTCAGGGGCCTTTTCGGATTCTGCAAAAGGTAGATTAACTTGAGTTGATTTCTTTGGGATATGGAAGCCCGTTATACACACATTTCCTTCTACGTAAATTTTGTCTTCAGAGCTTACCTCTTTACGACTTGGTACCTGATCTGTTTCATCAAAACTTAATTTAGAACCAATGTTTAAATACTGGTCTATCTCGGACAGAACTTCTACATTTTCTGAACAACTGTAAGGCGACAAAATATGCTCAGAATGCGGAAGCTCCTCGCATACTAAATTCCTACTACTTGTGCTTTCCACGTTTTGTACTCCATTATCTTCTTTCGATTTGCTGTTATTTTGACATAAATTATCTTCTTTCTCTGATGTCTTAGTTACTTTGTCTTTTCGGTTCGATTTAGCAACACTATAACTCTCCTTGCATTCCTCTTGCCGCAACACATTATGGAATGAGGTACTTCTTATCTGTTGTTTGGTTTTGCAATTCACTTTTGAATTGATCCCTTCGCAACTATGTGCAATATCACTGGAGCGAACTTCATCTACAGATTTAAGTTGCTGTTCTCTTATTTTAAATTTAGGTATGAATGTACTTTTTCGTAACTTCACCTTGCGTCTTTGTTGTTTCGGGGACTTTTTAATATTTAAACTTCTTTTTAATCCTACAGCATTACTCAACGCTTTGATTTTTCTACACTGACTTTTATCAACATATTCACACAAGTTTTTTAATACAAGATTAGTTTCTCCAGTGCCTTTTTGACTTATATACTCGCCCTGAGAACAGCCATATTTTAATTCACTTTGTCTCCTTCTTTTTGTTTTAACTACAGTGTATAAGTCTGCTGAAAGCAAGGTATCTTGAATTTTTTGTAAATCCTCACTTTTATTCTGGACTACTGAATTCTCACTGGATTCACTTACTTTGGAAACATCATGCGACGTGGCTCGTGATTCTACTGTTACGTCATTAGCCAGCTGTATTTCTTCTGACATATTTCTATGTTCAATTCTTTCACTACTTCGTTGACAACTCAACAAGTTCTTACATACTAGTTCTTTAGCATTTATATACATCTGTTTGTCTGAACTGATAACAGTATCTCGGAGGTCCTCTGCTTGTTTTCTGTCGATTTCTTCTGTAAAGGAAACACATTTCTGTGGAGAGTCAGTAATCTCCAAAGGTAAATCATGTACATATACAGTAGAAGGAACATGTAATCTTTTCAAATGCACAATTGGAGAACGGGTACTTAAGCTATGAGCGAGGTCAAGAACTTCTTCTGGTGATATTTCAACATCCGGTAATTTATTTTCAGTGTCATAATCACACAAAGATTCTACTTCCTTCATTAGCTCGTCTAGAGTAGCATGATCGTCACATTTGTTACTTCTCAAATCATCTTCGCTTGCACTACTAAAACTCATGTCACCGAAATCTGCTGTAACAATAACTCTACATGCTAATTCCCCAACTGTAGAAACCTGACTATCTTCTATTGAACTCACACTAGAAACACTGATCTGGTCAAAATCTATAATGCTTCTATTGAATGTATTGATAATATCCTCGTCGCAAAATCCTCGAAAACCACATTCAATATCTGAATTATCTTCATAAATTATATCATTCGTACTTCGTTCATTCTCATCGTCACTTCTACTAAACATATCATTACTTACAGTTATGTTATTACTCCTACATTTAGGAATATCACCTTTATTTATTTTAGCTAAATGTCTTTTAGTTTTATGTTCATTCAAATGCCTCTCAGATTCACCTTTACTCCCGCAAATTTCCACCAAATCTTGTTGCTCGATATTCTCTTCTTGCTGTAATTCTCTAGGTTTCAATGAGTTTTCACAATGATTCCTAAAACTTCTTTGTGCCATATCCGATCCCTCCCATTCGCTAAATTTCCTACTGCTTTGACCAATATCACTAGTAACTTCTGTATCCTGCGTGGATAACGAACCTTTAGTGCCTATACCAGTGAAGCTTCCTGTACCAATGTCTCTTACTAGTTCCAAATGGTTTTCATTATAATTGAGAGTACGGTTAATATGGCGTCTATTTCTTCTCTCTACGCAAACAGGTCTTGTAAAATCAGAAACTGACGCTTCATGTTGTCCTGTGATTTTAGTTCCACAGGATTGATGTTTCTTCGATTCTGCCCCACTATAAATCCATACCATTGTGTTCGGCAATTGTTCACCGAAAAACGAATTTTTGTGTTTTTCGACAATGTCAATGCATGCTTGACTAGGTGATGTTTTTATTTGCAATGCTATTTCAGTCTGACTTCCCTCTACAACAGCACGTCGTTCGAAATTAGGAGAAAGTCTTTTATCCGATTCCATTTCCCTGCTTTCTTCCACTTTAACGGCACCAGCTGTAGAAACGTCATATTCTCCTGTATTTCCATCATAATAGTTTAAATTTAGTAAGTGTCGTGGTACTGGAAAATAATCCTGTTTCTCGGGCTTGCTGTCCTGGAACAGAAAACACCTATACATTAGTATAAAGAAATATGTCACATTATTGTCAACAAAAATTATAATTATACAAAAAGATGTTTTGAAATACAGCATAGAAAATAAATATGATGTCACATTTTATTGGTGTTTTACGAATGAAATGTCCACCCCAGGTGCGTCATGTCCAAAGGTAAAAAAAAAAAGAAAACTACATTACTTAGTTAATCAAAGTAGTCGCCGTATCTGCAACCACGTTGCCATCGTCCAGCCAACGATTCGATTTCGTGCCGAAAGAAATATCTGGAGTCTGCGATGCGAGAAATCCTCAAGTGCATATTGCACAGCCTGATCATCACGGAAGGTCTTCCTTGCCCAGAAGCGATCCAGATGTCGGAAGAGGTAGAAGAGGTCACTGGGAGAGAAACCGGGGAAGTACGCCGGTTGAGAAGGGTTTCATACAGCAACTCATAGGGTTTCACGACACAAGATCGAATAATAAAAGAGCGACTACCGAAAAGGCGAATGACAAAAAGAACGAATGCCAAAAGAGCGAATGGAAAAAAAGAACTACTACCGAAAGAGGGAATGCGGAAAGAAAGAATGACCATTGTCGATTATTTTTACGTCACCTCTTTCCCCCGCCCCTAGAGGCGCTAGGATGGGCTGAACTTGGACTTCAACGGCATCGGGGGTGTCACTTTTCATATCAGCAACCTTGAAAACTGTGTATTCGACAGTAATATTGGTTGCTTGGGACTATTTTTACATTTCACTCGCCTTACAACCCGGGATGCTAGGGGTGTCTTACCTATGTGAAAACCTAGAGCGACACAACAGCTACTTATGATCAAGAAATAATTTCAATAGGTCAAACCGTTTTGACATTAGCCCACAACGCTACTTTCAATTTTTATATAATACCAAAAAGATATTTATGTAATACATTGTGTATATGGAAGAAAATAACGTTGGTGTAAAACTATTTAACAAAATATTAATTGAAAGCAAAAGATCATCAAGTTCAAAATTTAAATGAGTTTTCTACGTCTTATTTACGACAAGCTGTACATGATGGCAACCTTGCGCATTTTTACTAAACTCAGCTTCTTTCTCCTTTTGTTCAACACATTATTCACCAAAAATAATGAACGCCATACTAGAAACTGCCCAGACATCATAGACAAGATCATATGCCGCGGGGCTGTTTTGAACCGGGCCCTTTGTCCCGCTATCCTTTTGACCCTGGCCTTTTTTACGCCGGGCTCGTTACCCAGCATACTAAAATCAAGTTAAAACTACTCACCGAAGTTAATTACAACACAAAACGTAATCAAATGTGACAATATTAGAAATGGGTGGTTAACCATGTCACTTCAGAGAAATCACAATTGTTGTAGTAGTTGTAACTTATTCAACATTAACCAAGGACTCTCTACTAAGATACTTGCCGGTTGATGTGAACAGCTGATGAAACCAACTCTTGAGAAATAAAAAAAATCTACAGGTAAGCAGCTGCGCATTAAAATAAAATGAAATCAGTCGCATGTGAGAATGGATTTAACCAATAGAATTTAATAATAGTGTAAAAGGACATGACCGGGTAGCTCACCGCTCATCATGCGGGCGAAAAGAGAAAACAGACAAGTGTAGTTGTGTGTTAATGTTGGTTGCCGCGGAGTAGGATTAGAGATGTCGCGCGCGCATCTAGTTGGTCAATAGGTAATTTTGAGAATTGTTCAGAAAACATATGGTCGTATATGTTGTTTAATATCAATGAATTCTTTTTGATTTTGTAAAAAAAACAGAGGCTTACTTATACAGATATTCATTTTTAACAGGTAAAACTCCATAACTTGTATTACATGTTTTAATAGCCAGGAAGGGTATGTAATTACAAATCAGAAAATTGAAATATTAATATATAGGTAGAATTTTAATTAATTATTTTTCCTTCAGGTTACAAGAAATTCCTGAGGTGGTGAATTTCCTTAAAGGGCCTTCCCACACAGTTGCAATTTCTTGGTTTATATGAAGAGAACCTTATGGTCATTCTTGAGCTCAACAAGCGGTTCCCACAGTTGTTTAGAATCCCGTTCGCAGTGATACCCACTGTAGTTACAATTCCGTTCGGAAAAGAACGTCATAGATGTGTTCTGGTCGATCGGCCCACTATGGAGTGAAAATTTCATTGAAAAGTACTGTGAAAATGAACTGTATAGACATACACACATTTGTTCGACACTATCGTATTACTAACGACACACTGACAGTCCCTGTAGCGCTATCCAGTAACCGAGGCGTGACCATACCGAACTACCGGTCACAAGGATAGTGCGAAAACCAAAATTACAGTTTATGATTGAGTTATGAACAAGTCACCATATGACCAAAATGTCATTCGCCCTTTTGGTAGTCGCTCTTTTTTCATTCGCCCTTTTCGTAGTCGCTCTTTTTGTCATTCACCCTTTTGGTAGTCGCTCTTTTTGTCATTCGCCCTTTCGGTAGTCGCTCTTTTTTTATTCGCCCTTTCGGTAGTCGTTTTTGTCATTCGATCTTTTAGTTGGTCGCTCACCTTAAAAGTCGATCTTTGTGTTAGTCGCCTTTCTTACATTCGATCTTGTGTCGTAGAACTCATGGGGAGTCTGCACCGTCCTCTGAGCAACGTGAGGGCGGGCATTTTTTATGCAACATGAGGGTACCATGTCTGTTGATTATTTCTAGATGCCTGCGGACAAGATTGTGGCGCATTTCATAGAGTTCAACCCTGTAACGATCTGCAGTAATGGTTTCACCTCGCCTATGATGGATAACTCCTACCATAGATCACCATACCAGCAACAACACCTTCCGTGGTGGAGAGATGGTGTACGACACCGTACTGAATTCTGATTGCGATCCAACCACTGACCGTTTACGAATGTCCTGAATGTTGATTGCGATCCAACCACTGACCGTTTACGACTGTCATAGCAGATTTATTTTTCATTTGAAGCGACAATCCAATACAAGAAACTTTCCTGTTTATTTTTTACACTCAGAGAACTAAACACTTCCAAGCGGCGATACTTGTTGACCGGTGTCAACTCATATGATACCGATAAGTTCAATTTTAAACCTTACCAATCGCACGGAGCCGCCGACTGATAATGGTATGGTGTATGCCTAACTCGTCTGCAATGGCAATAACACTTTTCCGAGGGTCCGTTCCCACAGTGTTTCTGAGTAGCTCATCCGAACATGAAGTTGGTTGCTACGCACGGGGCTCATTTTGCAATATTCTATCACCGCGGTGTACCGGAACGAAATTTGGCAATAGAACGGCGAATGGTGCGTTCAATCGCCATTCCTGTCCCAAAGGCATTGCTAATGTTTTGTTGCTTGCTGTGCAAAATGACCCAGTTTAAATACATGAAAAAAAATCACTCGTAATTGTGTGCTTCATGCTACACTTCCATAGGACCCTATTCAAGAACGCATTGATTGCCTCCTGGCTGGCTGGGTGTCCCAGTATGTTTGCTAAACGTATACAGTTAGTGACGTTAGACGCGTTACTTCTGTCGATCCCTGTGTTGTGTTGCTAAGGTACGTTTCTCACCAGGCGTCAGAGCGGTAATTTTATTCCCAAGAACCCAATACATTTAAAAGAAAATAATTTTCATAACTTTCCTTAAATTTTATTTTATGCCACTTTAAGTACTACGGTAATTGATTTGCTTATGCTAATAATATCGAGACTATTACTAGACAGGAAACTAACTAATAACAAAAGAGAGTAGAAGTTTTATGAATGGCAATTTGTACAAAGAACTACTTCAAAATCGCTTAATATCAGATTGATGTTTCCATTGTACGAAAAAATGAAATTTAGAACTCAGTTCAAAGCTTTAATACCTAGAGGGGTTTGCATCTCTGGAAACTATGGACAAGATATGTAGTATATTCTTTCCACTTCAGGTGGAAAATAAAAGTAAATTTATAGAATCATTAAATGCCTGTTTTGGGTGTTAACGTCCATTTTAAGCTCTCCTGCAATTTATTCAAATTAGTTTTCTGGACTATCTTGGAATACATTTTTTAAAAACTCAATGCAATTCAGGACAATTAATAGTTTTTCTTCCCAAATCACTAACCGGGGAGTTATTAATACCACAGAGAACCTGATAGAGAAGTAATATGTATTCATAATAGCTACGTATTTCTTTCTGACTTCGAGGAAGTGCCTTTCCTCGCCGCTAGATGTCTCTCAACTTAATAGCTTATTTTCTTAAAGATCTTGGTAGACTGAAGTTCTCTGATTGGTTCAGCATTACCTCTTAGGCTAAATATGGCAGTATGAACCAACGATAAGCTTCAATTTTCCACGATTTGGCAAAGTGAGCTATTGAGCTCGGATACATCTAGCGGCAAGGCAAGGAACTTTTCTCAAAGCATGAAGGACATGCGTAGCTAGTTATGGATACAGACGATTTCTCTGTATGGTGTCCGTATTTCCATCTCCCACCAAACTCAAAACTTGAGTGTAGAGAAGTGAAAGGTGTGCGTGTTCATTACGAAAACTTATAACAAAGAGCTGCTTGCTACTTTTGTTTTTTGTACAGGGAGAGATGTATTTGACCTACCTATTATTCAATACTCAACATTACGTGGAAAATGTGTGGTGGAGAAAATGGTTGCGCATTTTACTGCGTCATTATTTAAGAATGAAAAAGAAAACACTACAAAACAACTGTCGCCTTCCTAGTGGACCGCAGACAACTCTGTTACTGTTAACTCCAATTCCTCTTAATAAAATTCCAAAATAATTTGACGGTAACTGTTCAACTCTTACTCACTACGGATTGCCTGAAGGGTTCGTCTTTAACTGTTCACAAGACTTTTGGAATTCCACGTTCTTTCAGCTGATCTCTTAATGCTCTGATGGTGCAGCAAAGTTTGTTGACAGATAGTTCCATTGTTAAACAGCTTGCGATACCTAATAGCCATGATAAATTTTAATTACTCCCTACTTATTGTACATATGCAAAATCAGAATAACTGAATAACTTAATCTGATTCAATAAAACAGATTAATGTAAATCACAGTTTAATAGATTAAAGCTCTAGGGTAGTCTTTACTATAAAAACTCTTGCGATGTGTTCTTTGCCACATAACGATAAAATAACATTTAACGCACATGAAATCATATCTAAATAATTATTCCAGAGAATGGCTACTGAAAACACATGGCCATATAGCGCACCCAAAATTTATGCAAGTCGTAGCAACTCTTCGTAACAATCGGACTACATAATACATGCGAAATACACAAATCTTGTTACCCCAGTTCACACGCATGAACTTTCGATGATTACAGTCATATTTCACTGCTTAATAGTCTCTTGAAACCAGAAATATACATAACAATTTAGTACACATATAGCAAAAGTTATATACTTTGTAACAAGTGCTAAACGATATTGTCTGATAATCGCATTTGGACTACTACATCCATTTAACCATTTTCTTGTCCACAGAAGTTTAGCTCTTTTGTCATGAACTCAATACGCTACACCTCACTAAATAATCAATTTACAATGCGCATACACATATCATTTCGTTTTCATTTAAGTTGCACACTTTTAAACAAATATACCTCAAATTGTAAGTTAACCGTTATCACAACCTTAAATACGTTAGGTGGAAAACAAACTTACATAATCAACCTCATTAATTATCGTTCGTAGTTATAGATAATACAGCAAACAGTCAGTACTACCGTCCAATATATCATGATCGGCAAAATGTGTGCGTTGATGTTATTTTCTGTTTTTCACCTCCTTCATTATTGTCTCCGTTTTTCCATTAACAACTAACGAGCAGGCTACAATATCTCCTCTTTATTATCAACTTCATCAGTTTTGTTTTCTTCCCTGAATGCGATTCCAGATCTGTTTTCACACATTTCTAAGAACTGCACATGCTTAACCAAACGCTTTATCTACCATAGTTGATAAAAGCTCCATTGCACCAGATATCAATACTGCCAATCAATTAAATATTATCAATGTTGTATTACACTGTCTTAATATCGAACTGTAACCTAATATATCCAACAATCCCTGCTACATCAGACTAAAATTAATGCTTCTGCAGAGGTTCGGTATCACTGTGTTGTCTCAATAGGATGCTGACGAGTATTAATACTTGTTCTCTATCACTATTATACAAATTCGATACCCTCTATTAGAGGATCAGAACGAGGTGCGGAACTACTTCACACAGGGTAGGCATAAAGGAATGGATTGCTTTTTACTTAGCATATACATATAGTAAAACCCAGAAACAATTTATTAGAGATAATGCAAACTTCTTATGTATATTTCGTCAAGATAACGGGAACTTGAAACATATAATGAATTTGTTATTGGTGATATGTCATTTAATATATTTAAACATATATGTTCTATAGCATGAAAGGGGCCCTATGGTTTTATAACAATCGATATGATGAGTCGAACGATGGAAAGTATACAAACAAAATCGATTATTTCTTTATAACTGAGAGACGTTTATGTTAATACGAATCGAATGTCATTTCGTTTAACGTTTAACAATTAATTGATGTACGTATTACGTATTTATGTATATATGTGACGTCTAACATTTATTATAATATAGTTTTCTTAATGTCAAAACAAAAATCGAATAATACTGAATTACAAATTATCTTGGTGAAATATTTAAAAGAATGGAAAGAGAGTCACTGTAGCTATTATTGAAACCAAAAACGCCAAGAGAAACCATTGATCGAGGCGACTGAGAGCTTAGGAAAATAAATTAAAGGAGTAACCGATGACAATAGAAATCTAATTACAGAACTTATACCTGTAGCACAACAAAATATGCATAACTATCCACCAACACCATCAGAAACCTCATTTGAAAAACTAATATTTGCTTCACCGAAGGCTCTGCCTGAGACTAAAGAAACAAAATATGATAATGAGAAATAAATTTAATTAGGTCCGTTAGCGACTCGATATCTGAGTACTAACAAGTCTGATAAAGATGAAGTACTTGGATTATATTCTACTGATATAGATGGAGTAGTGCAGTGGAAGATAGGATGTTATGTTTTCTTTGATAATGATGATTTGATTATATATAGTGTGAGTAAAATCGTTCACGATCCATCGCCTCCGATCAATGAAAAATTTAAAGGAATAGAAGGCTTATGGGAGTTATTATCTCTTAAGCATCTTTCACTGATGAAGATTATGGAACACATAAGATTTTAAAAATGACGACTGCTTGATATCAAAATCATGATCCATCACAGAATAGAGTGAAATCAAGCTCCAGTGATAAGTATAAAGGCCACTTTAGACGATCCAATTTCTCGTACGATCCCTCGTGTGCAATCCCATCGGTTACATTCTTTGATCGTGTAAAGCGCAGATCGTACGATTTTTCATGCTATCTCCCATGTGTTCTCTAAATAGAAACGGTCCTATTTTTCAGCGGATTTTTCGTACAATCTATGACAGCGCCCCTACTGGCAATATAACGTCCTTTCCTATTCGGCTGTTTGGTTATGGATTATGGCACAAAGAGATTATATTAATGTTATTACTTGATGCAGAAATTAACATACATAATGGCATAATAAACTATTACAGGTATAAAGATATAAAACAATGTTTTAAGGGAAGCGTAGAGATGTCAGTGATACTGCAGTACAGCTATTTCTGCTATAGAGGACTGGCAATACCTCAAAATGCTACGCTTTACATTCTTATAATCATAAAAGGTACTAAATGCGTGAGAAATATGTTTAAAAATATAAAGACAAAGTTCTGATGTGATCTGATAGCTACTGCTTTTCCTATATATTGTGCAATGCAGTTAAGGTGATTTTCATTGTTTTTCTTGTGCGTACAGTACCGAATTTGCTGCAATCATGATAGGTATGAAGGGAAATAATGTAGAGGATACCGGTATCTTTGCAATCATATTCCTCCCCAATTATTTTGATAAACATATACACTCTGTGCATCCGAAATAATGAAATACATTGAACAGTAATTACAGAAGTAGACATAATGTAAGTAGAGTGTCGACGTCAACCCAGAGCTGTGCAAGTCAATGCACGAGCTAGGTAATTAATCGAACGAACTAATTTTTATTCAAGGGTTAAGACAGCTGACCCACCCTATTCACACCTATATACCTTGTGTGAAATGAGGCTATAAATCATATAAAATCTGTATTACTCCTGATTTTTGTATTTTGCAAGTATTTCATGCTCATAGGAACGTAAAACGTAGCATTTTGAGGCGTTTCCAGTGCTCTGTGATAGAAGTAGTTAAACCGCAGTGTTACTAATTGCCCCCATATGTATAAAAAGGAGTTAATATATCGCGATTCATATATTTTTGAAGTGCTGTGTATAATGTCACATATCTTGTTAACTCAGGAATATTGTAAAAACAAAACACATATGACTCCGAACTTATCACCGAAGACGGCAAAATTTTCAACGTTTTTTGTGTGTCCGCATTGAAATATCTTTATCGAAGTACAGAAGTAAAACTACGGCAATTTCGTTACCATTGAAACCTAGTAGAAGTTAGATTCTCTTGGTAGAAGGGTGTGGCATTAAAACAAACTGAATTTCTCAAGATTAATTGTTATCAATATTTTAATTATTTTCTATTTTTTTTAAATGGGCTATACTTTTACAAATATCTGTGGCATAATTACCCTAGAAGCCTGAGGTGTAACAACTATAAACTCCAGCAGTTTGATCATTATCCCCTCGTATCCAAAATTGTACCGTGTAAAACACTATACAATATTGTATGATTTATCGTACGAAAAATCTCGTACTATGGATTGTATACATTCTTTCATACGAGAGATCGTACCGTCTAAAGCGGCCTTAAGACATTAATTAAACCTATTTGGCTTGTACTGAAAACTAAAGGTGGGGGTTTGAAAGGAAGGAAGCAAGGAAAAGGGATTAAGCTATATACAAACATGCCGCGAACGTTTATTTGGATGATGATGTTAGAAAGTTAGTAGGTAGATTATTAATTATACAAGGTGAAGAAGCAGCCGGGAACAAAAACTTTTATAATGAGAAAGTGGGCATAATGGGTACGATTTTGCCTCGTTCAACTAATTTCATTGTTTCCAATCCAAAGGGATTAGGGTACCTCACAAAGATCATTCATATACTTCCAACAACATTTTGGCAAACTATTGAAGGTAAGGGCTTAAGAGAACTAGATTACTAATAAATTCCCCTTCCAACTACACTTCCCAGGCTATGAATTCTGTGGCCCTGATACACGTTAATATGAAAAAACAGCTAGAGGTGATCGAGGTATAAATATATTAGATCAAGCATCTGGAGAGCATGATATTGCACATAAGAATTTTAAAGATCTGACAGATAGGCATAGGGCTAATCAAGTCAAACTGTAAAGCTTATGATACTTATCAAAAAAGCTTCATTGGGAGCAGTGGCGATTAATACAAAATGAAAAATCGGTTGGGGTTATAATACTTGCTTTGGGGGGAACACTCACACTACGGAGTTGC